>OMLF01012435.1:8675-25621 GCA_900302615.1 Holocentrus rufus | reverse complement strand
AAACGAAAATTTTTACAAGCGTCTTGGCCTGTTGAGTCACTCGGACACTCCGGGGTATACGCATGTCGAGCCGATGAGGTGATTAGTACCAAAGATTGTTTGTCCTCTTTTCTTGTGCCTTTTGGGACGCCAAATATAACCTGCTCCCAGTGACCCACTTCACATTAAATCAAAATCAAACTGTTGTTATTGGAATCACATTGGAGCATAATCTAATCTCTCCATCCCTGGTGTGCAGGAAAAACTGGAGGGGGTCGGTCTGTTTCATTCCATTCCCAACTGCAAGGTGATGATGTCTCAACTACTGTTTTTTTTTTTTTTGTTCCCTTGTATGCAATAAAGCAAGTCGCTGCCATCCTGGTCTTGGGGCCACAGCAGGACCGCCCTAATATACTGGCAATAACACAGACTGTGGTGCTTAAACAGCCACAACATGAGGAGTCTCTGCATTAGGAGTTCATTAACTACAAAGAATGGCGTCGCTGAATAATGAACCAGGCCCTTTTTAGCATCGCCGAGGCGGGGGCTGTATTGATGTTCCTCAATGCTTAACACTCCCAACTCAGCCGGCCGGAGCTTTCTCAATCTGCCCCGATTTCCATGGCAATCAGAGCCGGCCCTTCACCGTAGGAGCCTGCAGCTCTCAGGGCCGAGCTCTCCTCCGCCTGGTTACACCGATCGTTGATATTTTGAGAGGCGGTGCGTGCTGACCATCTGCCCCACAGCCGCGCTGAAGTTGGAGATAAGAGGGAATTGATTGGGTTTAAGGGAGTCTGGGTTTTCACGGTTGTCTGCGTGCAGGCATGCTCCTTATCTGCCTCACCGTCTCTTTCTTTCTTTTTTGTGGTGAGGGATGCCTGGGGAAGCCCGTCTCTGTCTGAGCCCACGACTGAAAGGTGGAGGGGGTGTGCTGGTTGCAGGGTGTCAGAACCTGTGTGCTAGATTAGGCCATTATCAAAAGCAAAAATACCAGCATTTGTCTCCGTCAGAAATCTTATCAAGCGTCTCCCCGGCTGCTCTGTCAGAGTTTGGGATTGCAGTGGAACAATCGGTGCAGGTTTCCTGTGAGAAGCAGACTCCCCACTCCTACGCTGTGTGAAACTTCAGTGGGGGCTGGGCTGCATCCCCCTGGCCCTCAGAGCCATAAATCAAAATAAATTAAAGTCAGGCTCCCCCAGCCCATATGGTGCCCTCAGGAACAGGGGGCCTGATCTTTAGAAGTTTTTTTACACACTAATTTTGTGCCAAATCCAATACAAAGTTGATATTTATAAAAACCTTTTTTCTTGGTATCCAAATTCAGTGTCCAAACAGCAAAAAATAACTTCATAAGTTATTTCGTCCCATAGTCTCAAAGTCTTGTTTCATGCAAAACAATATAATAACCATCCCACTTCTCTCCAATTTCAGGAATTTTTAAGTTTAAATATGGCAAAATAAGGCAGATCAGCACACTGGTATTAAGAAAATGACACTTGACTCAAGAAAATCCAATGTTGATTAGCACTGGAAACAAGTGATTGTCTCACCCTACTTGAAGAAAAACTAAATTTCCAATTTCTGAATGTGAGACTAAATGAGATTTTTGTAATGCAGTTCTGTTTGATTTATTCAAAGTTAAAAACTTGATTCCATCTTTACATAAATACACATACATATAAAAGTGTCTATACAATCATTTTCTTTTTTTTCTTATCATAGTCTTTGAAATAAACAAACAAAGCATGGTCTTTTTTTTCAGCTCTGTCTCTCTCTGGAGCGCGTAATTATCTGGTGCAGCTATCTGGAAAACGTGTGTCTGTGGAGGCACAGCGGGGATCCAGGCAGGAAAACTCAGCTATCAGCAGAGCTGCTGAAGGTAACGCTGGACATTTTTCACTTGTGCTTCCAGCTCTGAAACTTCACATAACAGCACCGGCTCTGAAAAGGAGCTTTAAGCTTCAAATACCTTTTTAAATTCAATTAAAACCACATGTCTCTGCATGATGGTGTCAGTTTTCTAGCATTCCTGTATGCTGTCGGCTTTTCTAAACAGAATTGAAACCCACTCCCTGAATGAAAATAACTCTTATCTAGAAGAAAATTAAGAATGTTTTGATGCACTTTGATGCAAAAAAGTAGTATGGGATCTTTACGCAGCATTTTTTTTTCTTGTTAAAAGAGGGTAGTCCAACTCCCCCCAAACACCTCCCCTCTCTCTCTGTCATGTCTCATATGGCAGCAATTCACTGTACATAGCGTGCACTGCCACTGAGCCAGCGTTAAGCCTCTTATCACTTTCTCTCCCACAGTGCTCTTTTGTTGCTGCTCCTCTCACTCTCAACTCTCCCTTTGCACATCTGATTTCTCAAATCAGTTCCCTGCTTGGAGCAGAAGACGGCCTGTAATGTCCTTGAAGACCAACTTATATCACCATGTGGGAATTAAACAAAGCGCGATACGTATTGTCAGACGGATGTTTCCACATGCACTTGAGCCACTTCACTTTTTCTGTCAGACAATTAGATACATACAGCAAGTTCAGTTTCCTAATTATGCTTTCAAACTCGTCCCTGTCCATGAAACTGGGACCACCGAATATGTGGATTATCTGTCAGGGTCTCTCTTGGAAAAGACTGACAGACATCTTAAAACAGTGTAATCTGCTGGTATTTACATGTAATTAGTTCTTCATACAACAGACTGACCCACATTCATCTTTCACCATTTGGTATTAATTTACACTTTAAAGCCCCAGTACGTTTTTGCAGCACAGCACCCTCTGTTGAAACACCGTTGCCCCACTACAGTCTGGGGACGCGCAGAAGGACTTTTTTTTTTTTTTTTTTCTTCAAAGGCTGATTAGTCGGTGGGATGTCGAAAGGATTAGTCGGCTAGTCAGTCTCAAGAAAATGTCTGTACTTAAAATAGACCGGACTGTGGAAGAAGTTTCTTGGCATCTTAATAGCAGACGCTTAATCAAATTAAATGAAGAAAAGGCGGTTGAAGATCTCTCTTGTCTGTTTCTGTCTCTGTGCTTGTCCTGAATACACACCTGTGGCATTCATCTGTACTTTACAATTTCTTTGTTATGACATTATCTAATAGGGTGTGTTATTATATAAATCTCCATGAGTATAAAAATAAGCCCAGCTGACCAATCAGTCAACTATTTGACTGTTGTGTCCCGTCCCTACTTCTGTCTTTGCCAGATAATGTGATACTTTATTGATCTAGATACAATGAAATGTTTGTTTTGCTTGTCCTGCATGACTGAGTGCAGCTTCACTCCATAAAAGCACCTCTATTACTGGGGATTCAGTGTGTGTCCCTTCAGCCCAGTTTTATTATTCAGTTTTTTGGTCAGAAATTCATTATCTGACTTGTTTCTGTAAGTATTGACTGTTTATAATAGCTAGACATGGATTTGTCCACGTATTTTAAAGCATAAAAGTGTTGTTCACATTAGTAATCTTTGTAGACACTGAAGAAAAAATATACCTGAGACTATTTTTGGAATTAAGATGGATTAAGACATTTTCAAAACACTTATTCCCAGCCTGCCCTTCCCTCTCATTCTAACCATTCTCACAGCTGAGACAGTGCAGTGAAGTGCTGGTTGTGTCTTTATTTTTGTCCATCTAATAGTGAGATATGTTCATAATGTTTGTTTAGTCAGCCTTTTGTTGAGGAAGGCCTGAGTCAAGAGAAGTTACGTAACTGTGCCAACCTGTTTTATGGCTTTGTGTACATTGGCCGACATATTTCTTTTTATCAAATCCTTCTGTTTGAACTTCTGTGGGAACCACGACTTTATTTTCCTTTACTAGATGAAGTGGTTTTTCCAGTATTTTCTGATCTTGTTTCAAATAGATTATATAATAATATATTTAGTACTTTTATTTTGTAGTAATACCTAGGCTATATTTGTCCTTTAAAAAAAAACAATTGTTAAGGACTATAAAATAATAGAAATGAAGCAAGTACATCCACAGTCAGCTGTATAAAGGAAAGACTAACAGCATAACTAATTAAAGCACACTCATCAATATTCAGAAACCAGATTTGACTCCCAACAAAGAAAATTAACATTTCTGCTCCAGCATGTCTGCAGAGATTAATTAGCAGTTAAATGCAAGTTTAGAAAAATTGTTTCTTAACAGACAACATGTATATGAGTAATCAGAGGTTTTAAACAGTTATTTTTGGAGTAATGGGCACGAGACAGGCAACTGAATAACAGGAAGATCAAATTTGGCAAACCTTGATGCAGTCTGTCTCTTTAAATGGGATATGGTTATCTATGATCCATGAGAAACCTTACACCACCCAAAAAGAGATTTAAAAATCCCTTTGAGCTGTACTTTGTTGCAGAAATGAGAGCAGAGTGATAAAGACTTTTTTCTTTTTCTCCTTTTTTTTTTTTTTTTTTTTTTTGCAATGTTAGCTGAAACCCTAGACGAGAGTCCCAAAGCCAGATCTGAGCTTAGAGACTGGAGCCTCATTAGCAATCTATCTTTGTGGCCATGAGAAAAACACAAAGTAGCTTTGTCTTTGGGCAGCGTTTGATATGCTGCAGCGGGGCCCCTGAGCTCCGAGACGCAGGACTGACTGAAAGCACAGACTTCAAAAGTCGCCCCGTCTCCACCTTCACCTGCCTCTGAAACTGTAGAGGACACAGACGATGCCCTTGCCTATCACCCCCTTTCATCAGGTGCAATCAGGACATTTCAATGACAGCTCAAAATTACCATGATGATCGCCATAAACGTCCTAATGCACAATTATTTTTTTAACATGCACCACAAACGCACAGATCGGCCTGAATCCAGATCCTGAAAGCTTGTTTTTGCTCGCTGCCCAAGTCAACAAGTCACTTCAGTCGGGGGAATTCAGGGGGAAGTTTGCTTTCTTCCAGCTGTGGTTTTCTGCGTCTGTCATGCATGTTGACAATACACTGCTAAGCATGGCCTCTTGCTCTTGGCAGCACAATAGCCTGGCAAGTAGGTGGAAAGGCTTGAATGAAAGGAAAAGTATGCAACACAGATACAGGAAGGTGATTAACCAGGAAAAGGAGAAAATATTATTATTATTGCAAGATAACTACCTGTTGCAGTAATGAGTGCCGGCATTGTGGGTTCAATGCCATTTTAAAAGTGATAAGTGTTGTATTTTTAAACACAAATATGTTATCATCAAATTAATTGTGATATGTTGGCATATGTACTGTAAACAAAGCGATAATAATGTCTTAGAATTAATATTATGGTTTGTTGATGTGAAAATGTTCCACACTGTGCAACAAAATACAGTTGCTGATTGTATGTCTCGACACGTGGACTGTAGTGTTACATGAGTTCAGCAGGTTTCGGGACAATAGGCTGCCCCGTCGGGACAAGCTGTGACGTGTTTGGCGCGGTGATTTGTGCTGAAGACCTGTTCTACCAGAACAGGTGCATCCTCGTCCTGCAGGAAGTCTTTGCTGCAGGCCCCGCACACTCTCTGAGGCACAAACACGTGGGCAGAAGGGGGTTCTGGGGAGGAAAACCTAATAGAGCGCAATCCCTCATCAGCTATTGTCAGCGTCTGCATTTCAGCATTTTCCCCCCCTTAGCTCTAACCCCATGATCCTGCCTACAGAATTTCACGCGCTGTGTTCTGGCATGACACAGGAGTTGACATTTTGAGGACTTCCTGTATGTTCTAAGTCTGTTCCAATGCTATAAACCCCTATCTGGGAATGCTGACAAAACGTCTACTCAGTTCTGATTCCTTTTGTCACATCGCATGTTGGCGTTTTCTACGACTGCTCGGGCTGATAAAGCTATTTTAAGTTCCAAGGAAAGCTCTTTATGTCATCTGCATTCGTAAGATGACACATATTTTGCCAAAACACCCCGAACGCAGTCTGAGCGCTGGCATGATAACATAAGATAAGATAAGGTGAACTTAATGGATCCCCAGGGGGAAATTGGGTCATTACCAACAGCACAGACAGAGGAATAGGTTGGAGAACAAAGATTAAAAAGTAATAAAGGACAGTGAGTGAAAACGAAATGAACAAAATCAAAAATAGAATTCTCAATTATGCAGAAATTATCCATCTTAACAAGTCATTTAGTGTCATATTCAGTCTTAAACATCGTGTTTATTGAAAAATTCTGCCAGTTACATGAGATAATCCCACTCAATTCCAATGCTAATCATCATGTTTCCAGAATATTCCTGATACCAGTGGTCTAATCTGCCTTATTCCGCCTTGTTTCAACATGTTTATTCTCTCTCCCATAAAAATCCTGAAAGAAAAAGCATTGGAGACAAGTGGGATTATCTCATTCCACTGGCAGATTTTTTCCACTTGCTTTAAGAAAAACAAGATTTTAAGACTGAATGTGAGACTTGTTGACATGGGGATTTTTTGCAGTGAATGGCAAAGGGCAAATAACACACAGACATAAATAACAAAGATTTACAGACACTGTATGTCCCCCTCTAATATTTCAAAGTGGGAACATGCATTATTGACTATTGACATATGAGCAGGTCATTTTCACTTGATGGTCTCTTGCATGACGTCTTTAAATTTCCCATCGCCCGTCATGTGAGTGGAATTGCAGCAGCAGAAACACGCCTGTTAGCTTCAGTTGCTACGCATGCTTTATGGGCAGTGTTGTGCTATTTCTGCACTGCCGCTGATGGAGAACGGCAGTGAGAATATGTGGGCTGGTTCTGCCGCTACACATTTGCCCTCAGCTGTCCCATCACTCAGCGGGGGTGCATACCCCAGTTCCTCCCCTTTTCTCTCTCTCGCCTTTCTTTTCCAATCTCAGCCGCTCACAGGCAGAGACAAGCGGGCCGGGACGAGGCAAGTAGGTCAACCTCCAGCCATTAAAGTCCTGTGTCCGTGTTGCGACAGCAGGACAAATGGGTCCTACTTACACTCAGACACAAACAAAGGCATTCTCATCCATTGGGGACCTGAGCCCCACTTGCATCCTAATGAGGTACGAGTGGAGGGAAGTGCACACACTCTTAGTTAGTGCGCTGGCTGACCAGAATACACAATGGGTTACACAATTATATAATCTGATCCTGGTTACAGATAAATAGACATCTTTATCAAGGCAATTCATTCTTTATGGGTTTGTGCCCTCAGCCAACCTCTTTTTAGTGCACATACACTACCTGCTCATTACACACACTGCAGTAAAACCAATTGACGTTACCAGGCATTTGCATTTCGTAATGAGGCTGTCCCTTCCCCTTAGGAGTGTCTGCAAATGAAAAACTTGAATTATGCAAGCACAATGTGGCCATTCAGAGTAAATTCATTTCCTGGTCAATCATTTAGTCTGATGGGTATTTAGGAGCGGCTGAAGAGAAAGACGAAAGGAGAACTGTCTCAGAGAACCATCCTGTTAAAAATTAGACAGGAGTCACTGAGAGGGCTAGACTCTACTACTATTCTAACATTTACTTGTTTTTTTTTCCTTTACCGACATGTAAAAATAATTTTTTGTCCTCCTCCAACATATAAAGACATTTTTTTCCTGATCTGACGACAGAGGAGGGAAAGGCTGAGAGTTTCTCAGAACCAATGTACGTAAAAGCCAAACCTTCTTTTATTGCTGACCTGCCTGGAACACCTAGATAGCAAACAAACCTCCATTAGTCACTTGATAACCTACCATGATGTCAGTGAGCAAACACACTAACAAAGCCAGCAGGCTAATAATAAAGCGCTTCCTGCACCGCGGTTTGTTGATGCTGTTCCTCGCAGGTGCTGTGAGCTCAGCCTGCGGGGACAAAGTGTAACTCAAAACCCAGCATTACGACGCGGCGCAGTCAAGCAACAACAGGTTATATTTCTGTGTTTGTCTGGTGGCCTGTCACAGGCTGGCTGCTCAACACTGGATGGCTTTGTCAAAAAGGGGAAAAATGAATTATGTATCCTCAGCTCGAGAGATCAGTTTCTCTGCTGCACACGAATGAGGAAATGTGCAATTTACAATCTACCATGATGAATCACAAGGTGTGTGTGTGTGTGTGTGTGTGTGTGTGTACACATACACATACGTACATACACAATCAAAACAAAATATGACTCCATAAATTCACTTGCTGTAAATTGTGTAAAGGAGCCAATCAGTGATGTTTAGACCAAAAATAACTGATATCTATCTATCTGAATGTATGTTTTATATAATGTACATTCATAAGATGATGATTCAAATTGTTTCGTAGGTTTAGAAAAAGTGTCAAAGTGTGCTTATTTAATCTTTACGGTAAATCAAAGCTGTTACATTGTTTAAATTAGCTGTGTGAGTTTATATGTTATCCAAAATAGCACAGTAATCAACTCTGCACCATTGCTTATATGAATCATTTAAAGCCCAATCTGTAATTTATGTGACCGGAGCCACCATAAAATGGCTGAGTCAACATGGTTTCCTACAGTCTACACAGTCCACATGACCCTGCTGACTCATGTTGTCATTTTATGATGGCTGGGGTGTCGACCCAAATTGCAGATTGGGGGTTTAATTTAACACTTTGACATCATACAGTCATATCAGCTCAAGCAACACTTCAATCAACACTTCTCAGCTCCAAATAATACAAAAACACCTAATGAAAAAAACACCACTAATTAATACTGGAAGATTCGCTGTGTACATGTTAGGATGATGTCAGTGTATTTTTTGTACCAATTACTGTTTTCTTTCCCAGGCTACAGTCTCCCATCCATCTATCACTGCTGTAGGCGTGTTTGAACCAGGTTTGTTGTGTTTGCATCCGGTCTGGAGGCTGTTTTTCTGATGTCTGGGACTTGGTCTCATGCTGATTTTGTCTTGGTTTTGGCCACTACTGGATGCTGACTTGACTTTTTCTTGCTTATCTAAAAACTTTCAAAGATACAGTTTTCTCTGTCTGCTCCACCTTGGTTTATTTCCCTCCCAGCACAACCAAATCAAAGCATTAAAGCATCCTAATTTTCACATTTGGAAAGACATGTAGCCCTTTTGTTGCTTCTTTTGGGTTTGAAAGAGGCTCAGTTTGCTCCGGTCTCGGTCTTGACTCAGACTCAGCTGGTTTGACTTGGACTCGACTGAGGTGGTCTGACTGCAGCCCTGCCTTGAGCGAGGACACTTGACTCTGACCTCTTGCTTTGATCAACACAAAGAGCTCTGTGGATGTGCTGGGCTGTTTGCAGGTGTGGATGAGCCTCTGTGGCGTTTGGCCCTGCTGACAAAGAGCTCTGCACGCTCAGCAGACTTGCCCTGAATAAATAAAAGTTAACAAAGAAATAACACACTAATCTATTTTTCTAATACAAACTGACCTGCTTATTGCTTAAAAGTGGAAAAGGAGTTCCTGCAAGTGGTTCCATTATGACTTTATTTACTAGATCAGCATTTACTGCTAGAAGTTAAATTTGTTAAATAGTTATTTGTCATTTCAGCAGTAAAAAAAAAGAGGAGAAAATCAGCATCACCTCTAAATACACTAAATATAGTTTCTTGCTAAACACTGCTATTGTCTCACTTGCCAAAGCAGTCATTGTGCATCATTACACATGACCGTGCAGCTCCATAATAACAGCAATTTCACTTGTTGTACAAATGGCAGGGCTGCTGGGTCACTCTGAAAAGCACCACAGTTGCTATTTTCTCCTCCCAGCTGGATTTTCTGCTTTACCTAACAAGTTTATTTGCACATTCATTCAAAAGATAAAAAAATAGAGAAGAAAAAAGAAGAAGAAAAAGAAGAAGAAGAGGGAAAAAAAACCTAGATGAGAGAGGCGCCTAAAGGGGTTTATAAAAATATCTAACCTAAAACTGCAAATACCAGCAGTGACATTCATTTATTGTTTATTTGCATCCCCGGTGGTTAATAACAGCTTTTTCTGAGATCCAACTAAAACATCAACTGCATGTGACTCCATTACAGCTAACAGATAAAGAAAGAACAGAGGCAGGGTTAGGGTTAGATATAGGATTTTATATATATAATTAATCTTTCTCTTTTTTCATTTGAAGCCTTCAGACTAAGAACCTTATGAAGAAATAATGTAGGTGTCGTATTTGTAGTCAGTCCAGATTATTTGAATGCAATGTATGTTTAATGTAAATATATTACATTAAAAGTGAAAGTCCTGCACGTAATCCTTTTTATTTTCTTTGCAGACATGAAAGAGTCGAATGAGAAACTGGATGCAAAGCGGGGTGCAGGTTTGCAGGCCTGTCAACAAGTGCTGTGAGCTGAAACACTGTGACAACCCCGGCCCTGCAGAGAGAGTTAGCATTAGCATCTGTGACTCAGTGTTTTCAAAGTCACCAGACAAACAAACATCACTGACTTTTCACCAAACACATTTGGTCTGAATACTCCATAAGCCAGCTAGCTACCATATAACATTGGCTGTGTTATTATTATCAAACCACATAGCTTGACACTGTACCAAAGGCTGACAAGCTAGCTAGACAATGGTACAAATTGTGCCATTATCAAGTTACCAGTCTGAAACTGTGTCACTTTTCAGTCTTTTGTCTTGCTGTAAGTGCTTCCATCACAGGTATTGAACAGCATCAGTGTCATGTTTACTCTCATTCTTCATAGAATCGATCACTGGCTCTCAGATTTTTTTTCTTTCTTCTTATCTGTATGTATATTTCACCTTCTTTTCTGCAGTTGCAGGTTGCATTGAACCTGCTTTTTCACATTCATATGCAATGGCAAAAATGCAAAAGGACTTTCTTCTATTAATGCAGTGCGATGTAATGAGTCACTTTCTGTGTGCCAGATGATTTTTTTCCACACTTGCACAACCCAACAGAATTTCAAGAGTAGAATTGCGTGGCTCCACTCCAATGGATAAAATAACTACTTTAATGACCAAAAATATTATGTATTTCAGCTTTAAGCCTGCATTTTGACTTTTTAACAAAAACACATACAGGTGATGAGACTGTCATTTATGAATTGTATCCTGTTTTCATTGTTTGTTTGTTTGATGATTTCATACAGTAATTTCCTTGTATTTTAATTTAACCTGCACATTTTTCCTCTTCTTTCAGTGATTCATTGTCTTTTATAATTGTTTCTTCACATGGTTTTGGTATTGTATCATTGCACAAATAAACTAAACTCAACTAAACCCATGTTTTGGTGGTGAATCAACATTTTTAAATCAGCCAGGCCGCTGGTTTTCATAAAGCAAGATTCCCGTTCTTTCCATGTGACTCAGAGGATTATTTGGCCTGAGAGGAGTCTTTGAGCCAGGGGAAGCTGCAAATGAACTGGGTTTATCAGCGACCAGTCACACGTGAGGACTTCCCATGACCTCATGAGTAATTGGTTGGACTGTAAATCCAAATCAGGCTCATCTTTAACGACATTCTCCACATTCACTGAGAGACAGAGCGAGCCGGGGGAGTGTGGATGGTAACACACTGTGGCTGGCACATGATCCGTCTCTGTAGCTGAAATGACTAATGCTAGTCTGAAGTGTTCATGGTGGCTGGCAGGGAGAGCGATGGGATACATAGCTTTGATTTTAATCTTAGCTCAAGATGTTGCAGTGGCTTATTGAGATTATCTGATCGTAGTTATAAAAAGGTTCCTACAGAGAGCCATGCTGCAAAAAGTCTCCAATTTAACACGTTCATCTAGTCACATCTTCACTGCTGAAATCTTGTTTTTCTCCAAACAGCGTGGGATGAGATAATCCCACCTGTTTCCAATGCAGATTCACTTGTTTCAGGAATTCTTCTGGGAACAAGTACAAATGTGAACCAAGGCAGAATAAGGCAGATCAGCCCACTAGAATCAAGAAAATAACACTGAAGATTAGAGGAAATGAACTGTTAAGATGGAGATTTTTGCAGTGCATCAGTTATGTATCTACTGAATACCGGCAGCAGAGTTCAGATCACTACATGATAAAGAAATTAATAAAACTAAAACAATTGTGTTCCTCATTTGGCAAAACCTGTGTCTAATTGGTGCCGTTGTGCACAGTATCATGACTCAGTTCCTAAGAAATTCTCCACATGGTGCATTAATGTAAAACAGGACATAGCCATATGGTTTTCTGAAATTTATCAACACCCCTCCAGCCAATCAGAATCTAGTATTCGTCTGGGTATAATAAATTTTAATGGACGGTATTTTGAGAGCTGACTTTTTGTCACGTCATATTTCCTCCTATCAATATCATTGGAAGGACAACAGGAGATTGAAAGCAGCAGAGAGCAGACATACCAACCAAACCACACAGCCCATGACTTTGTCTTTATTGGGGTTTATTTTCTGTGTATATAACTGTTAGTGCTAAGTGTGATTAAAATCTTCCACCAAATTTATAAGAATTCCATAAAGAATCCATTCAAATACAATCCAGAGCTACGCTATAAGATCTTAAATATGATCAGTATAAGATTCAAGTCAATAAGATTATAATGATGTGTGCAGTGTTTCTGGTGCTCTACTGATACACTCAACTGTCACAATATCTACCAAGATATCACTATTTGTTATAGGGTCTAATATGTTTTTAATGGTCAATATGCTTTTGATAAAACAGCACGCTGGTGAGAGTCGTGTCCATTTAGAAATTAATGATGAATGATGTTATATGTCTGTAACTCAGCTGCATGTGTCTTTTTACATGAGCTCATTTAGTCACATATAAGACTATTTCCCCAACAAGAAATGCTATAATTTATTGTTAAAATGTTGTGATCAGGGCAGGAAAGCAACTTTTTATTCCATCAGCCGCAGTAGCCGATGTATTCCAAAATTCACTTTCACCATTTTGCCAGCCAAATATAATTTTTTTTACAATTGAATAGGACCTCCAAATGAGTGTTGGTTTCCTGCCAGTGTGGCTGGTAAAGTAGAAAAAACTTGTCACAGCCAAAATTTAACAGCATTTGGCTGGTGGTACTTTCCCCACCCCGCCTGTGGCAGTAAAGCTATATTTGAAACGTGTGTGCCTGCACGAGTGTGTGTGCGCATGGGTATATACAGTATGTGTGTGTGTCACTGTGTGCATGCTTGTGTGTGTCTAAGATTTGCTCTCAAATCTTGAATGTAATAAAAAATCCTTTCATGGTTTTAACTGTGTGGCTGTGTGTGTTTCATGACGATTTCAACTGTCTGTAACTTGTTTTTGGCTGGATGCAAAACAGTTTTAATGTGTAAATGGACCTAAAATTAAAACCTTGTTCTTATCTCAACCCATACAAATGAAATGCTGGTAAGCAGGATAATGATTTTGCCAAGTGAAAAATGTACAGAGATTTGAATTGATGACATGTGAACAGCTCACCTGGTGACCTGAGTAAATAATGACACACAGGATGAAGGGTGAAACTGTCACATGGTATATTTTTCATCGAATGATCACCAGTATATGAACAAGCTTCTCTTGTGCAAAATTTCTGAGCAAACCACATATGATTTTATTGAGCACATTTTCCCTAAACACAGGCCAGTCTTCATGAGACTTACACAATATTTTTTGTGCCAATTCCCCACAGAATACGTCAAACCTTTGCCCCGTTGCAGTTTCCATATCAGCAGGGGCCAAAAACCCAAACCATTATGTGTATGCATAATTTATCACTGCATAAAGACCCCAATTATAATGTGTGTATATTTCACCAGACTGGGGCTGCAGGACCGACATTAAACTCTGGTTTTTCACCAAAAGGCTACAAATAAAGGCCTTTGATATGAATGCACTGGGGAATGGGAGATGGCAAAGTCAACAGAGCCACAGTGTGTAGGAATTTATAATCCGCCAATTACAAGCCATGCATACATTCCCGCTCCCTGGTTGTTTATACATGAGTGTCTGGAGGGAATTCTCATAATGTGAAAAATCAAAACGCTAGCTAGGAGAAACGGCTAATGTGTTTTCTCCTCGTGTGCTTGTGTGTGTGTGTGTGTGTTTGCGTGCAAGCGTGTGTGTTTGCAAGAGAGTTAACTGAGAGTACAGTTGCTCAGCCCTCTGATCCATGGGGGGCTAACAGCATCGAGCGCTGGGGAAATGTTGATAGTCAAGAAATTTGTTTTGGTGAGTGCCAGAGCGGCGAGCGGCTCCCTCCCATGCTTCACTGAGTCTCAACGCGCTCCTCTCCTCCAAACACTGTGCAGCGACAGGCTAGCCGGCTAATTTGTGCTCTTTATGTAGATTTGGCCTTGTGGGACTGTGTGTAAACTGTAGGGGCCGGTGGGGATTATGTATGGAACAAATCCTGCTTTGCCCTCTGCAGTGTGTTAGGTTAGGGTGCTTCAGCCGGGAGGGGAGATTCAATAAGGACCGAGCTTGTTTTTTTTTTTCTTTTTCTCTCCATTTGAGTGATAAAGAACTGGGAAGTGCTATTATAGGGACATAAAAACACTGTAAAAAAATATCTGTCTTTTCGTCATTTAGTTTCATATTCAGGGTTAAAATGGTTAAAATCTGTTATTATGGTTGTTGTTGTTGTTATAAGCAGTATATGATTGTTTTTACAGAGTGGTAGCAGAAATAAAATAGTTCCATGCCGACGTGGCGGCCTGGTAGAGCAGTACTTCCTGGTTCGATCCCCTGCTGAAGTGTCAGTGAGCCAGACACTGAACCCCAAACCGCTCCAGCTTGGTGCCTTGAATGGCAGCTTCCCTCATCAGTGTGTGAATCATCTGTGTGAATGGGTGTACACAGCCATATGTACGCTTTGAGTAGTTGGTAGATGAAAAGCGCTATATAAATGCATTTTAATTACCATGTAGCTGCAACAGGAATAGTAATCATTGTAGTAGCAGCAACAGCAGTAATTATAGCACTGGCAGTAGCAGCAGCAGCATTAGTGGAGTACTACAGTTGTAGTATTAGCAATAGTAGTAGCAGTGGCAATAGTGATGGTGGCATAAGCAGTAGTATTACCAG
The DNA here is from genome assembly GCA_900302615.1 of Holocentrus rufus. Lineage (NCBI taxonomy): Eukaryota > Metazoa > Chordata > Actinopteri > Holocentriformes > Holocentridae > Holocentrus > Holocentrus rufus. The sequence continues at coordinate 10,704 of OMLF01012435.1, read as the reverse complement.
CAGTATAGTAGTAGTAGTTGTAATTGAGGTAGCAGTAGTAATAGTTGAAGTAATAGTAGTGGTGAAGTGAAGTAAAACATGAGATTCATCAAAATTTGAGTCATAAGGTTTTCATATGACATGGACATAACTCGATTAAAACCCCTGAGCTAAAACTGACACGTAGTTTCAGACGGTTGTTTTGTTCTCTGCTTGTTTGGCCGTTTGAGACTCTGACAGTGATTAAGTTCTCTAAATAAAAGTTGAACTTCAACTTGATACTTTACTGTCACTGTTTGTGTTTTTAAGCTGCACAGTGAGATTTTATGGATTGACCTACAGTAACAGCTCTGTGTCCGTCTGACCGGCTGTTATTTGCTGCCCTCTGGTGGCCAAATCATTTATTTCATGATCAGGCTTATTCCACATGCAGATACTTATAGATGTGCATACAATTTTCTGACTAACACTGCTCACACCACAACCTGTACATGATATATTGCAAACACATGCCCTCCATCTCATACACACATACACACACACATCCATCCATCTCTGTGTCATGTGATCAACAGTGCAGCAACAGTGTTTCTGTTGGGACAGCACGGTGGTGTTAATGATGTCACCAGGGACACACACATGTAAGTGTTTGTACAGGTGATCACATTATGCTGGATCTCTATATGCAGTACTGCCAGGTGTCATGATACTGTGACCTCCTAGTACAACAATAATCACTAAAATGAATAGTACTGCTACTACTACTGCAACGGCTGTAACTAGTACTGCAACTGTTGCTGATACTACACCACCACACAACTTAGAATTATCATCATCATCATCATCATCGTAAGAGGATTTTTTTTTCAAAGCATTTGTCTGAATGAATTGCAAAGTGCTGTGGAATAAAAACAGCAAAACAATCATAAATACAAACTATCAACTATAGAATAATAAAGGGAAGACTCTGCATCACTGCTCCGTCACTCAGGAAGGCCGAATCAGCAAAATCCTAAAACCAGTTTGGACTCCCATGAATCAAACTGACAACATTACTGCAACATGAAGACAACTCTAATTTATTAAGTGCAAATTTGTAAAAAAAAAAAAAAAAAGTTTTCAGTTGGGATACACAGTTGGGTAAACATGCATGTGATGTTTATGATCCTACAGGAATCCCTCTATTCTTATTGTGTAAACATTATAAACTAGAAAAAAAGTGCTGTTTATTATTTCGAGTGTTACCATCTTCTTCTATCTCTGTGATCCTGCTTTTCTTCTGGTTTCTTCCGTTTCCTCTCACCAAATCCTCAGAAGAGGGAGCTATTGTTACTCTGATGAACGCGCAGCTCACCAGGGTCTGGTGGGAGATCCTCAGTTTGTCAACTAGTGGGGGAAAAGTTTTGAACTTTTGTGGTCATGTCTGCATGTCTTTCTTTGATTTTGTTCTTCGCCTCACAAGACATTCTCTTCCTGTGAATAGCATTGGGAGGCTGCAATGGCTCAGACATCAGTTGCTGGTGATTGTTTGCATCTTATTTTAAACTGCTCAGAGTTTATATGGCACTGCATGATCATATACAGCAGAACTCATCCATTGTGGCACCTACAGGCTAAAAAACTGATCGGGTATTTGTTCAGTTTACTGTCAAATATCATTAATTTATCAATGCCTACTTGAATGAAACTTCACTCTTTTAACACCTCAAAGTCAAAACTGCAGGACAAAGCTTATATTTAAAGACTTAAAATTAAAAGATAGCAATATTTTATTGATATTCTGGAAGTACTGAGACCTAAAAGTAGCCAGAAATCCTGGTCGAACTGGAGTGCATAGTTTGTTTCTGTGGGATTATGGCCATACATAACACCAAATTTCTTGACTCCTGAATCAACAGGAACAGTATGAGCAATCGTGACAAGTTCATTTCAATTCACCATAAAATAAAGTGTTGATTTAAGACTATTTTATCAAGAATAATGTTACTGGGAGCTTGGCACACTTTGCATTGCTGTTGGCTCATTGCTCTTCACCTCGATGTGGAAAACA
>OMLF01012432.1:5524-21041 GCA_900302615.1 Holocentrus rufus | reverse complement strand
AACACATGACCCACTTCGCTGCAGCTCAAGTCACCCACTCATTGTCGTCTAAAATAGCTCAGGCAGGCGGAGTGGGCTGGATAATTAGGCCTGTTTTTAATAAACAGAGCCGAGGATGTCACCGCTGCTGCCTGGCCTACTCTACATGAATAAACGTCCTTTTCCATCTTCTGTAAAACTCTGCTGGTTACTTCCAGACACGCAGGAACAGAATGTGCCCTGCAGATCGGCCCCCCCACAAAATATATATATATATAAAAAAAATAAAACACATACACACACAGCGGCTGCCTAACCTCACTGCCTGCCTCTCGTCACATCACCACCGGGCCCTGATTAAACTGGTTTTTGAGGCTTTGCCGTATGTTTATCCAATCATATTCCTCTGCCATGACCACAAAGCCCGGGCTTCCTCGCCGTGTCCAGTTTGATTTTTCCATGGGGGCTCGCTGGTGAAAGCTCTGCGGCTTCGAGTTCAGAAGTGTCACGGAGTTAAGATGTGCAGCCCTGGCTGAGGGTGGATCCCTCCGCCGAGCTCAGGGGGTGGGGTGAAGAGGAGTGATTTACGATGGGAACCCTGTTATTATGGGCATCTGTCTCACTAGTTACAGTGCTGGTGCTGTATTAAACATATTGCTGTCGCTGTGTGGAAACCTCATAACTCCAGTGCTCTGTTTATCGTGGGAGTTTTTGCTTAAACTCATCAGAGGGTGTCTATCCAACATTTTTCATTAATTGCATCTTAATGTGCCTGCAGTGAAGTCATTAACGACTGCAACTGTGACTAGATGCAGGCTATAGGCCAGAAGTGGAAAATCACTACATTTACTCAAGCACTGAAATGCAGTTTTGAGGTGTTGGCACTTAACTTGAATATTTGCACTTTGTGAGACTTTCTACTTTTCCTGCACTACATTACAGAGGGAAATATTTTACTTCACACTACATTTATCGGACGGCTGTAATTACTAGTTACTTTGCAGAAAGAGCTTTTACATGCAAAACATGCATGAGTGAAAACTAGGTCAATGTGCACAAAAAACGTGCACATTCTAACATCTGAGATCTAGGTGATCTAGGTCAAAATAAGAAAAATGATGCATATGAGGATTGCATTGGTGCAATAGTGTTTAAAACCAACACACGTGACGTTTCGTCTCTCTAAGGGGAAACCAGCCAACAGTATGGAGCAGTTAGAGCTACAACATTAAAATACTTCTCACAGGTTAATGGAAAAATAATTTAAAACTCTGAAAGAAGCCATTCTTTACTACTTTTTGCACTTAATTACATTTTATTGTTAATATTTCTATACCTTTACTTAAGTAACATTTCAAATGCATAACTTTTACTTTCAGTGGAGTATTTTTCTCTCATTGCTACTTTTACTTAAGTAAAAGATTTGAGGACTTTTCCCCCACTGGCTAAACTCAAAAATGCATTTCCATCAAGCTGAAGTCAAGGCCGACTTTCCAAGTTCCTGAAAAGTTCACAATTTGGAGATTTGGAGTTTGGAGTTTTTCACTCAACAAAATAAAAGCCTTTCAGATGTGTGACGAAACATACATCTCAACCAGGTTTTCTTCTGGCAGCGACCCTCCTACTGGACCTGCTTTTCCTCAGCTGACAAAAAGCGGACGGTTCTGCCACTTCTGATGATTACAGGAAGTGATGAGCAGCTTCCTGGGAGAGTTATGGACCACCGCCGGAGGTCTTGCTCTGTGAAGGAAGCATGAAGACGGGCTCATGCCTCAGAACCTGAGTCACCCCCTGATGGGCCGGTGCCGTCGGCTCTGTCTGGGTAACCCGGGTCCTGACTCAGACGGGCAGCCAGGCAGGATAATATGTGGTGGGATCACTCAAACAAACAGACACAAACACACACACAGATGCATGCATGCAAGCACACTTTCAAACAGCCACTTTCTGTACTTTCTGACAGTGTGTTCACGCACACACACACTCATCTGGGCGGCGTCCTCATCAGCCTTTAAGCCTGGTGACCCTGGGATCACGGCCTGCATGCCTTCCCCTTGAGCTCAGCCCAGATCAAGAAAATACCCGGCATTCTGGGGGCTTTGAGGTAGGGCAACTCTGCTAAACATATCAGATGGTCGAAGCGGGGACGTTTCATGCCTTGGAATGTCTCTGTTCTAACACACAAAACCCATTTTTCCTACACAGTTTTTGACCGAACGGGCCCTCTGTGCCCGACCAGAAGGTTTGTGTGTTTCTAATACTCTCTGAGGGAGAGCAGGAGCACTCGGACCGCGAAAGAGTAGCAGGCCTTGTCCTTTGTGTCTGATCCCATTTTGTTATACAGTGCTGGTTTTGGAAAGCCGCGGGTACTTTGTGCTCTTTCAGACACCGAGGGGCTGTAAGTGAGAGAGCAGCCACCATTTCAGGGCCCCAAAGCTGCAGGTAATGGCAGATGGAAGAAGCAGCCGTCCTTTGCCAGCCCTCATTTGGAGCCGCACCGCTGAACTGTGACCCATCAAGTCAGCTCAGCCAAGATGCATAACGACCCTCCTGTTGGTCAGCGCCACCGCATGCATACAAAAATAAGAGCGAAATGAGACGGGGGGGCATCTGCTGTTACCTGATCCCTCGTTAAATATTTGAAGGGAGAGCGACGAGAAAAGAGTAAAAATAGAGGGAGTGAGAGCACTGAATCACAAAGATCCCGTTTCTTCATGAGAAAGTTATTTTGATTCGACACAGTGCGCGCGATTGTGCAGTTTTGCGTTACGCAGCTGTAAAGAAGTGCACAGCAAATGTTTTGAGAACATTGGATTAATTTGGATCATCTGCCTCCAGTCAAACAAGCAGTTGATTTTATGCTTAAAAATGATCCTAAATTAGTTAAGATGTTAAGATTTTAAATGTTAAGAAAAACTGAGCTATCCCACATCCAGTTTTAGTGGAGCTCACATGCACCTGTATGTATAAAAAAAACTCTTTATTTAAAGTGCAAAACGGAGTGAAAAAGTGACATCATGCACCGTCTTCTATTCTTAGCACAGAGGTGGATAATTCGTGTTTAGCAGCAAAATGTGGGTCTAATTATTGTTAAAATGAAACCTAAACTTGAGTCAAGATGTTTGACCTTTCACAACCTCTGAACCTCTATGAGGCAGAGTTTCCCTCATCGCTGAGGTTTTCCAAATAACCTGTTTTTAGCTCAGTTCCCAGAAAACACACTCACACACACATGCAAGTCCCTGTCATCCCATAAATGTTTTGTCTCTTGCTCACTATTATGAAGCATTTATTTGATTATTTATATCATTTCCTGTCATTAGTAATAAAAGCAGTTTCAAAACACCTGTAGGACATCATCATTTACTTTAATCATGTTGTTTAAATGCTAAATTTTGCAGAACATTTAATAATAATCATCCCTTCCTGAGTCAGTCTACTTCTAAATTTAAGAACGAGATGGAGAAACAAATCAGAAGTGCCAGCAGACAGTGACGCTGCAGATCCACGGTGAATATTTTGTTGTTTGTTTGTCCACGCAGTGTTTCCATGTCAGCGAGTGTTGTCGGCGATGCCCTGTAATTTTCATCCACGCTGCCGCGCGGTGGCTGGCGGGCCGGAACCGCTCAGCGTCCGTGACATCAGCCGCATTCTTAAGAAACCCAATGAGGCGATGTTTACCCAGCACTCCTTCACATTCAGCGTGACACAGGCGGACGCACCAACAAGATGTTTCAGGAGAAGGAATAACCAAAATGTGTTCCCGCTCCTTCTCTGACTCTGTTTGTGCAGGTATTAGGCAATTGTGGAGTCAGCTGGGTTATGCAAGAAAGCTCATATCGCAGCCTGAGGTGGTACTAATGTGGTTGTCCAGTCAGTACATGCCCATCGATTCCGGAGAAGAAACTAGTAACCTTGAAATCCAATGAGACCCTGAAGTCTCATTCGTTCAAACTATATTCTCTCTAGTCTGATAAATCCATGTAAAATAGTTTAATTTGACCATAGAAATAGATTTCTTCCTCAATAGCAACCAATATAATTACAATAACATCCAGTGACAAAAACATTCGCCTCTGTGGTTCATAAGCCTGACAAATGACAAATCCTCCTCTCAGTCTCGGTTTTGTTTTTCCTAAAGATTGATGGTGGAGTTTTTCTGCTCTTAAAAAAACACAGGATAGATAAATGTGTTTGTGAGTCCACCGCTCAGGCGTGATGAACTGCGTGTTATACTGAGATAAAAAGCAACGCGAGTGTGTTTATTCTTTTCAATCTCATGATACTGCGATTCGGTTGCACGTCATCTGCAATAAATCATAATCCACAACTATCCGTCTCTGTTCTGTGCAATTTTAAATTGCTTTTAATAATTAACAGAGGTGCTTTTCTTTATATTTTTCCCCCCGCGCGTCTCCATTGTTTGAACAAGTCCACGTCTCACCTGGAATGAAAACCTGCACCTGCCCCAGGCCTCCTGTCTGATTGAACTGGCCGGGCATGAAACGAGAGCCGATCAGAAGTCTGTGATGAGAAAAAGAAATGAAATCATTCGGGGTCGTGTTTCATCATCTGTTTAGACCCCCAAAGAGTGCTGGAACTTTATCTGAACGGGAAGCGCGTTGTGTTTTTCCGAGACATTCACGAGCTGTGCGTAATGACGTGGGCAGATTTCTGCCACAGTAAGGCTGGGTAGTGTTGTATTGTGTGGCTGGGTTTGTATTTTTCCAGCTTGGTTCACAGGGGTAAAACTGCTCAGATGAGGTGGCTGGTTGTGACCACACTGTAAAAAAAAAATCCATCTCCACAAGTCATTTAGTCTCACATTTCATTTTCTTGAATTAAGTTTCATTTCCTTGATATAGGTGGGCTGATCAGCCTACGTTGTTTCAACATGCATGTTTCCAGAACAATTCCTGGAACAGACGAATTATCTCATCCCACTGGCAGATTTTTCACTTTCACTTGAAGAAAAACTAGAATTTAACATTGAATATTAGACTGAATTTAACATGGAGATTTTTTTTTACAGGTGTTTGTACAGTGTGGTGACATGTGGAAAGAGATACAAGAACTAGCTGTGGAAACTGCAGGCCTCATGAATGACATCAGGGTCCCGAGCAGCAGAGACTTTGTTTAGTCTCTCCATCACTCACCTAGAGGATGACGCATCCCGGGCTTCATGCGGTAATATATTCAGAGGAAAACTTACTGTATAACTTGGTATAAATCTCCTCATGGAGTCAGAGATAGTGAGTTTCTGGATGTGTCACACCCACTCAGACCAGCACAGAACCTGCAGACAGGAAGTCGTCTGACAGAGGACGGTGTTTCAGAGCCCCTCTGACAGGCTTATCGATGAAGACGAGATCGCTGAACCACAGGCGGAGACTGATGGAGTGATGAGACAGAGTGAAATGCCTGGCTGTCACATCCTCTAATCTGTCAGATTAGTAGGATAAACACAGGCCTGAGTGGGAGCAGAGGTCTGTTTATCAAGTTAACAGTGTTTTTACAAAACAGAGCGGAGTTGATAATACTTTACAATTCCCTTATTCCTCCACATTAACTTGTATAATCCAATCAAGTCAAGTAACTTTCATTTATATAAAATCATTTCATACAAATGTAATTCATTTCTTTATACAGAGGTGGTGATAAAATGATAAAAGCACAAATAATGGAAAAAAGATCAATCATGAAAAAACAAAACAAAAAAACAACAATAAATTACTAGAATTATAGTTAATTATCGAAAATTTATTTTGAAACCTATGAAATTTTTTTTTTTTTTTATAAATAGACACTAGTGTAATGGTAGTGTAGATGCTAAGACCAGGTATTGGCAACCTCATGATACAATATCATGATACAATATCATTTGTTTCACAATACATTGCAATAATGTACAGAATTAACTGAAAATGTATACCTACAGCTAAAATATGATGTACCGCATAACACCTGTGTAGACTAAGAAAATATCCAACATATGATCAATCAAGTGACAAACTGACTTAAAACAGTTTAATTCAAAATCTCCATTCCAGTTTATTAAATCAGAATTAGCCCAATGCACTAAAATGTAGATGTCGTAACATCTTGGAGAAACAATATCCCAATACATAGCTGACAGTACAATTATTGTGTATATAAAGTGCTTTTCCATGTGTGAGCAGATTAACACACAGCAGCAACACCGTGCTTAAATGTTTTCACAGACTTTCTCAGTATCATTAATTATAGAGAAATCAGAATTTCAAGGCCTACATAAAGGCGGGTTTGCACTTCCAAAGAGTGCATTAGTGGCATAATTACTAACATAATTAACAGTCATAATTATTCACTCCTGTTACATCTTGTATATTTGAGATTCTGAAATTTTCAATCGCCCCGCTCACAGTTGACCCTCACACCACATCACTCGCCTCTGACTGCCTCTTTTTGTTTGTTTAACGTTCAGCGGAGTCTATCCCAGAGTCTGTCGATAAGACTCTGACACATTCTTAGCAGGCGATGTGGACACTGCCGAGGTATTCTGGCATCCAAATCATCTCCTGTCCGCGGCCGCCGGCCCCTGAGTAAACATGAGGGCCCTTATCTCTGCCTTTGCTGGTAAATCAAGAGCTTTTTGTCACAAGCGGTAGATGTCTAATCAGTCGGGAGCAATGAATGCCTCAGTGTTGCTTGTTGAAGCTGCATTGAGTGCCATTGGCGTTAAGCCGACACAGCCCACCGCCTTTTAATGCCTTATACCTGGAGTTCCCTGCCTTTGAAAACAACCACGATAGGAAAAAAAGCCCCGAGTCTTGATAGCCTGAGTCTAATCTACACAGCAGTTTTATATGGGTCATTGTGTCCCCCCTCCTGGATCTCCAAGGCCAGATCCCAGACGCTGATAGGCCTGTTGGGACTCGATGGTTTTGGCTCCTTGCGGGAACATTGACTCGAAATGTGCCGGGAATTTTTATGCCTCTGAAAATTACGGCGTTAAGGTGTCTTCGTTACACACATGCCGCTATACCTTGAATTCCTTCTCTCTGGTCAGGCGAGTGTTAGTAAGCCCAGCACGGAAATAGGCTTCAAATAGAAAGTTAAATAAAAGGTTAAGTTCCTGATTTGGGCTGTTTCACTGCATGAACTTAAAAGAGACCCGTGACCGAAACAACGGCTGCAATGCAATTTGGACTTTAAAGTAAAATGGACGTAAATCTCACAGGAGAAACCTTTCATCTTCATTTTCTTGATAATGTGCATTGTTTAACATTGTGCAACTAAGCACTCAAACAGGCCCCTTTTCCCGCCATGTTCCTTTGAAATCACACCCATCAGAGTAAACCGTAAAGACAGGTAAATTACACCGCTTTAGTAATGATTAACTCACTGATTTGACATTGACCAAGACAGAAAATCTGTGCCCTTAGGAGCTGTTTCTTCAATGAGAGACCGGATCCACCCACATGCAGGAACATGAAGCGGGCCGTCCCCTCGTCTCTGTCATGAGTCACCCCGAGTCTTGGGCTTTCGCAAAAACAACGCTAACACTAGTTAAGGTTTAGTTGTCTTTCACTGGAAAGGCATTGAGTGAAACTGGATCCCGGCCCAGGTCTCCCAGCCGTATCAAAACCCTGAGCTCTGCCATCTACTGTCACTACATTCAATTACCCTTTCCAATAAACAGTCAGTTGCATTTTCAGTTTCATGCCCGAGCAGAGATTTTATTTTTGCCATTACACATGTGGATGTAACAACGTGAAATCTACCCTGACAACAAAATGAATATTTTGTCCTGGAGTTAATGACTTTTAAGGGAAGAAAAACAGCTCAGAGGTTTAAAAGTATGAAGGGGAAGAAGGGAGAAAAAAAAGCAGGCAGGGTGTTTGCTGAAGAGAAGTGCATCCCGAGGGCAGATTTTTGTCAGACGCAGGTGTGGCCGTTGATTGTGGTCAAGCGCTGGTCTCTCTCTTTCTCTCTCAGGTGCAGCTATTTTCATGTCGAAGCCAAAGGGAGATCAAAACCCGATTCGCTCCCTCCGTTTTAACCCGTGCGACATCAAACAAAAGTCGTTCTTTAAACTGTGATGGCGAACACCTGCCTTTAGTGAACCATCAAAGGTGAGCTGCGCAGCGCTGCCTGTGATCCCATGGGAACTGCTTGTCCTCGCCACAAAGGGACGTGGAGTACCTGCCCCGGTGAACTTTGTTTGACTTTGCATGAGTTGCATTTGTTTGCCATTCTTACACAAAACATCGTTGAGTTTGTGAGCTTTCGTCAGGTACATTCACACTTTTAATGTACTTCTGTAAATTTCCAAACTGATGTAATTTAACAATACATTTTTTGAAAAGGCGAATGAAAACAGCTGGGAGAGGATTGCATGTCTTGGTGAAATAGTAATGCAGCAGCGTCTTGAGTCATCACACAGCCGGTTGGTTCCAGTTCGTCTCCGCTGTGACAGGAGATGTTAGCCAGATGAGGGGGCTCTGCTGATGACTCACCTGAGCCAAGGCCATCTGCCTGAGGGGGGGCAGAGACATTAAAAAAAAAACACAGAGGAGGGAAGAAACAATGGCAGACAGACCATAGCGCCCACAGATGAATGGGTTCAAGGGAGTGAAAGCATTTTAGGTGATATCTCACCTTGCATGATTGGGTTACAGTGAGGGGGAGGGAAACAGAAAGAGCTCCATATACGGGAGATCAAAAAAAATGGAGATAATAGGTCCAAAATGCTGCAGGTCCGTGCAGAACCTCAGGCTGACTTTTGTGGGCGAGCACAATGCCAGCGAGAATGTGCTCAGGATACAGTGACGTCTCATGTTGCCCCCAGAAATCCCCGTTTCAAACAAAAACATTTGTCAAGGCCAGTCATCCTGGGAGAGGGGATTCACATGGCTTTGCAGATTAATGCTCACTTTTCAAAAGGTGGGACTGACTGCTTAAAAGTGCGTAATGACAGATGCGCTGAAGCCTTGGTGATGACTAACAAGAACATGAAGAGAATTATTACTACCTGGTAAGACAAGAGTCCTCAAACTAACATTTATCACAAAACAGGCTGAAAAAAAATCCATAAAATCCATGCTAAAAGTTAGAATTACCATCTAACCCAGCCTTCACCTTTTTGTTCTAGACATCTAAGCATGTACACAATTGCTGCAAATGCCAAGCCAGCTCCATCATGGAAAACTACAAGCAAGGAGAAGCTGGAAAAGTGGGAAGAGGAATCCACCTACTGGCCGTTGCAGGGAAACATCAAATCAAGCCATTTTCAACCAGGCATAATTTTTCAAAGAGGAAAAGAGGTGACATTTTAATCTGTTGGTTGCCCTATTCGGCGGGACTCATTAATTATGTTTCTGACCTAATTTTTGTCTGCCCTTTATTTTAGCATTCAGCCAGTGGTTCATTAAATCTGCAGCAAAACAGTCTGACTGCATTTGATATGCTAATAACTTGTTTGGTTTCCATGTACTGAAAATTCTTGCCTCAATAAACAAAGCTGAATTCCTTTGAGGATAAATAAAAAAAACAACAACATCAAAAGGGTATATCAAGATGAATAAATTCAATCCAGATTATCTTTCGTGGCTTGTATTGGTGGTTATTTGCTGACAGTAAACTAAAGGATGAGCAGTCGGGCAAAGTAAATTAATCTCTTGTCCTCAGATCCATTAAGGTCTCGCTGTACACAGATGGCTCAGATCAATTCAAAGACGCAGCAAGCTGTGGAAAAGTCAAAGGACTCTTTCATCCCACTGCCATGACCATTGATGTGTCTGCTCCTTCATCTTCACCACCACCCACGTAGCTCCACCGCTCTCGCCACGTTTCATTTTACCCTGACAGGCCCTCCAGATCAGCTGACACCAGGGACCAAAGAACAGCTTCCCAAATAAAATGCACTCAAATACAGAATAAAACATCAAAGAGGTTATGGGGTTAAGTCTTGGCTTGTGATGTAGACATTTTTATATAAGATCTGGCACAAGTGTACATTCGGAAAAAGTTAAAAATTCAGTGTTGGTGCATATAGATAAAAACAAGATAACTTGACTGAGAAGGTCTTCAACAGGGCCAGTGTGCAGAAAGGAAAGATAGGTTTTCTTGACTTTATTGAACAATGTGCACTTTGCCTCGTGGAGATAAGCAAAGTCCTGCAAAATAAAATATGGATTTGAAAAATACTAAACCTGCTAAACCCACTTATTTCACTGCTAAACCACAATGAAATGGTATAAAATTACCCTTGAGCCTTGTTCACACAATTTTTTTGACATGAAAACATTGTCAATCCAACCCAATTATCATTGTTAGCATTGGTTAAGCTTAGCATTAAGGTTTAGTCAGGCAAAGAAAACGGTTTGATTAAGGTTAGGGTTAAGGATAAGGTTAAGTTAAGGTAACTAAAACTGTTTGGTTAAAGTTTGGGTAACATCAAAATCTGATGTTGGATCTGCATCAACAGGCAACTTCACCTGGGAGCAAAAATAAAACAGACTTTGGGTCATTATTGAACTTATCTGTTACTTTGTGAAACAGTAGCTTACATAATCCATTGAATTTTCTAATATCTAACAATCCACCTCAAGTAATATTTCTTCCACATTTCCCAAAATGGATTTGGCATTTTAGAGTGAGGCTCTTCACATTCTATTGATTATATTGACATCACATCCAGACATCCTCATTTAGACATCAACACATAATGATCTTCTTTTTATTTCACAGTAAAATTTGCACTGTTAAAAAGTAATACTATGGCAGGGTTTCTAAGTGCACTTAATGTAATGATAGTTTTGAAGCTCTGTGAGTGGACAAACAACCTCCCAGTCATCACTTGTTGACTCAAAATAACTTTCAATGAAAAACCAACACTTATGAACACTTAGCAAATTGGTACAATGGCTTTAAGGCTGATTTTAGCCACAATTTGGCATTATAAGTGGACCAAATCCAAATGAATAAGGGCTTTGTCATGGTGGACAGTCGTGCCTTGTTGAGTTTTGTTTGAAGTGTCAAGCTTTAATAGATAAGAGAAGGCTGACATTTTCTTTGGAAACACGAAGCTAACTTCTATAGCCTCTTTTCTGTCTTGTCTGCCCCCCATCTCAGCGAATAATCCATGCACGTCGATGGTAATGCCAGTACCTCTTATCCAAGACAAAGACATTCCTTCTTCATTATGCTGTATAATAGCTCTTTATCTCTTAACAAACACTTCGGTTTCACGTAATGACTGGTGGCAGGCAGCAACTGGTTTATGGTTTGCAGTATGGGATGAAAAACACACTGATCTGCAAGACTGATTCCCAGTTACAACAAAGTGTGCAGTGTGCACAGAAAGATGCTTGTAAACAACATGGTCTACCACACAAAATTTAAAGGAAAGCATTGTAGGATAATGCTGAAATTTACGCCACCTATTGTTCTCTTATTTAACTGCTTGTCTGGGTCAGTGTTTGCAGCTGATATGGGCAGGAGGAAATAAAACTTCAGAGTTGGAATGAAACAGCATGGATAAAGGCTTAGAGGGGAAACAAGTATTTCACCATTTCTGGTAATATTTAACATCGCAATAGTCTTATCCCAGTGTATAATTTGTGTGTTTTATGCTTACATCGTGTTCATACTTCCTTATTAGGCTACACAAGATTATTCTGTACTTATGCTTTTCCACAGGTTGCTACTGACACACTGCAATTTTTTCTGTGATTTATTGTGTTTCTGAAAACGATAGCCGCACTTAGGAAGATGTGATGGATTCTGCCCTCTGAGTGACTCCCTTGTGAGTGAGCAGGTCTATTAAATCCTATCCTTCCTGCTACCCTTTACATCTGGAGAAAATTCTACAGACGCTAAAGATGTCAAATGTCAGACGTTTTTCTCACCCTCATACCTCTGAACTGGGACACGTCTTAAAATACTGCACTCCTAGGAGAATTGTGCCAGAACATTCAGAGTCTACATAACACTCAGCCTCCCTCCCCCCTCCAACTATATGACGCTTCAACGTGTGAGAAAAGATGTCAAGACTCCAAAAGCTTCCTCACACTATTCAAAATAGCTTTCATCTGCTCTGAGAATCTGTCTTGATCCAATTATATTTGCATTATTTGTCTAGGCCTGCTGTATAGAACTTGGCACACCATATTCAAGTCCCTCACAGCCCCAAAAGTTGATTTATTTCTACGTGCAGGCTTGTTGTGCTCACACACACACACACACACACACACACACACACACACACACACACACCCATCCTATCATATTATTTCTGCTGTCAGGCGTTTTGGGGTGACACGGCAGGAGCGAATCAGCACCTCGGACAGCTCCTGCATCCATCCGTCGTCACGGGCAACGCCCCGGTAGTAGCATGGCACTTATGAATGGCGTCTGCTGTCGATTTTGTGTTTTTGAACAACAGTATATTTTTATCGTGTATATATTTACATAACAATATTGTAAAAACATACGGCCCTGGTCCTCAATTCTGATTGGCTGAGTCACGTTTGCTAGCCGTTATTATTATTTTTAAAAAATACACCTTTGGCCGCATAACAGTTCATGTAAAAATATGTAAATATTAATGCGCCGACTGAGATTCTACACTCAGAACGGTACGCACTTGTCGCTTAGCAACCACGTTGTTTGGCTGCTGCTCAAGAACTATATTGCCCAGAGGAAAACAACAACAAAACACCTTTATTTTCTTTATAAAATGGAAAATTTCTTGAACAGTACGTTACCTTATTTTCAATCACAAATTTTGTGTCGCTGTGTAGGCTTATAAAAGAATACTGTACACAGCGACAGTGCTGCTGTTTAACAATTTGTATCCCGGCCAGTGCCAGAAATGATTACGCACATTTTCTGCGCAAACGCCACCGCCTGAACTGATCTTTTGTCTCCCATTCATAAGCGGCTACAGTACCAGCAGGATTCAGTGGGACAACTCGTCTCTGTAAACTGTAAACTCCCCCTTTTTTTTAAAGCAGGCGACGGGCCCTTTAAGGGTTATGTAGCGAGGCTAGCCGATGTAGGACGACCGTGCGCGCCGCGATCCCGCTGCCATCCCCATCATGGCCTCCTCACAGCCGCCGACACCACCGAGGATGAACCGACCAGCCGGTGGCCCTTCCCTTCCCGGAGCGGAGACGGACGTCAAGCCGAAGCAGAGGCACCGGTAGAGGCGAGCCGCGCCGGGGAAGAAGCCGCCTCGCCTCACATGCCACCCCGGTCTCCTCCATGTCTTCGTCTAAAGCCACGTACAGCTATCTGATAAAGAGGGGTGCGAACCCGGGCGGCGGCGGCGGCGGCGGCAGCGGCGGCAGAAACATGGACACGAACAGGGATTATTCTATTAATCTATCGGTGCAGCAAGTGCTGAGCCTTTGGGTGCAAGGCACGACGCTGCAGCACTTCACAGGTATGCAGAAATAACGGGTGCTTGGTGCTGCCGGTATGCTACTGTTTTCATGTGTTTGACCAGAAGTCATCATCAGCATCTAACCGTAGAGTTGTATCGCCCGTAACGGTGGCTGTGGGCATGTTTGCGCGTCCATTTTAAAGGAGAATAACCGGGATATAACACCCACAGACCTAAGGTGTTACCAGAGCACACAAGCCTAGTGATCAGAAGGGGACATCTGTATCACCTCAGCCTTCCCTCCACTTATGAATAATTATAGGAGAATGTGATAGCTGGGCCACAACAAAAATGCCACTCCTCTGTCCATGCGTGCAGAGTCAGTGGACGACATGAATAACATCACAACATGCGGCTAATTAGTCTTTCTGCTGCGTGAGTGCGCCTGGGCTGTGTAGTAAATGAAGTGTTGTCATCTCTGTTCCAGTCACAGCCATCATCATCATCATTATCATCCTCCCCATCATCATCATCCTCCTCCCCTCCTTCCTTCTTTTGTCTTGCAGGGCAGTTAGAGGCATCATCCTCACCTCTGGGACAGGGTTTTTGTCTGGGATGGTCCAGACTCTGGCAATGTAGTGAGGATGGTAATAAGGAAGTACAGTCAGATACCTGGTGATTTATGGTGTGCTTCTGTAACGTTTATTATAGAAAAACCCATTGCATATTCGTTGTTGGAACATACTGTAATGACTGTAGCCACGTGTCAGCTCTTGTTACAGATAGCAGGGTTTTAAGGTGACTCCTCAACAAGCAGGCCATACTTTTTTCTCATTAAGAACTTGACTCGAAGTCATTATTTTCATTCTGTTGGTACTAAATGGTTGGAAATGCTGAAAGGGGTTAGGACCGATAGAAAAAAAGTCACTGCAGAAAGGAACATCAGGGTATTTTGTGTTATATAAACACTAGATAGAGAAATTATTGTCTTGAATTCCTCCCTGCAAAGTGAAGAGGAACACAGCCGACATGGCACAGAGCCATTTCATGAAATGGAGCTGACATCCTGTGTTGAGCAACACATTAAGAAAAAAAAAAAAAAGACACACGAAGAGGTAGTTAATGGTGCTGATTCAGCAGCAGGAAGCTGATGCACATGTACAAGTTTGCGGAAGCAAGAGCTGCAGCGGCGAAAAAGGGAAAAGTAAAGAGTTGACAGCCAGACTTTGGCAGGGCGTATGAAACTGCCACCTGACCCCCTCAACCTCACAGTTCAGCAGCCAGGTGAAAAATGACCCCCTGGGATATTAGATGGGGTCAGAGCAGAGCGGCATGAGCCTCGAACAACAAGAGTGGCAGAGCCTCAAAGCAGATTTTTAACATATACCAGCCCTCGGCCCTCTTTTTCTCTCAGCCCCCACAGGGTTGCTTTAAACAAATGGATTTCCTGTTTATGTTTTGTGCTCTAGCGGCAGTTTCATTTCTCATTTCCGTAAACTCAATTTCTCGGCAAACCGCAAGAGCAAGATGTTTGTCATATATAGTTTGCACGTAAGAGGAGTCAGCCAGACACCGAGCACTATCCTACTCGTTTACATTTTGATGTGCATGCTCTGCATTTCTACTAGATTAGACTTCAAACACCATGCATCTTCATCTCTAACTGCTGGACTTCACTGCTTTGACTTTGACTTATCAGACATCTGTTTTCTTATCTCACTTCACTTTCACGGTCCTGGCTTGAATATCATGTCACTCACACACAAACAGACATGCCTGTGTTGGAAACAACAGGACAGCTGTATCTGATAACTTTTGGGAGATTCGCCTCATATTTGCAGCACCTGTCATGAGACAAAGGCTTTATTTCCCAGGGGTTTAATACAAGACGGCATCAGTGGCATTACTGCTAGCCAGCCATATCCTCTCTCATTCTCTGTCCCCTCCATGCTTGGGACAGGACCATCAATTTCCCTCCTGAGGGGTGAACTTGGAGCTTCATCAGCTCCCTGCCGCTCCTCCTCTCTCCTGTGCAGAGCTCTGGGACTTGGTGGCCTCGCTACTTTGACTGTTTTTATTCTGCAGCAGCCTGTGTGGTTGTGTTAAAACTCCGACCTCTTATCAAGGGGCCTGAAACATAATTCCCTGCTCTTTTTTTTTTTTTTTTTT
>OMLF01012422.1:90129-105203 GCA_900302615.1 Holocentrus rufus | reverse complement strand
GGGGTCAGGCGATGGCTTGAGTTGTCTTGCTAGCAGCTAATAGTGTGTTAACTTGGAACATTAACTGGCACAATGAGCGAGGCTCAAAGGAACGGAACTTCATTTGCAGGTCAA
Source organism: Holocentrus rufus (assembly GCA_900302615.1). Lineage (NCBI taxonomy): Eukaryota > Metazoa > Chordata > Actinopteri > Holocentriformes > Holocentridae > Holocentrus > Holocentrus rufus. Next base: position 105,089 of record OMLF01012422.1, on the reverse strand, counting down.
TTAGGAAATTCCTTGTGGCAGATCAATGCTCAATTGAACTGGTACTGACAACAGCATCAATCCAGTCAAATTCAATGTTATGTAAAGTGCACATACTGTACTATCATAACTCCTTAAAGGTGCTACAGACCTTGTAGTATTTTAATTAAACTCTGAATTCTTTAACTTAAATCCCCCTTAATTAGCCTCAAAGGTAGAAAAAAACATGTTTTACCATATTGTAGAACAGTGTCACATGCATATTCTGTATCTGCTGGTTGTAGCTCTTTGCTGAAGCTACATCACATTTGAGTGAAATATTCAAAGCCAAGATGCCATTGTTTTATGGCTGCAGCATGACATCAAATAGTAAAATATCTACATGTCTTGTGCATCATTTTGTACACATTTCCCTGGAGTTCAGCAGGACATATTTGGGATCTTTAGAAACCTTGGGATCTCCATAGAAGTTTGAACAAAGCTCGGCCAGTCTTTTGCAATGACAAACTCACTGATTAGACCAGCAGGGTTGAGCAGTCGATACATCATCAAAAAATAATTACTACATGAATTTTGGACATTATTATAATTGCTGTACAACAAGCGAGGCCATTAGTGAGAGGGCTGGCTGCTTCTACCAAGCTTCCACTATTCATTTTACATGATTTGGCCAAAAGGTCAGATTTTGCTGGAAATTTGTTGCTTTACCGCACAAAGGGAAATTTTGAGAGGCACAAAAACAGGAACCATGTTACTTTGCAAGTAATACACAACTTTCCAGTTCCACTATGCTTACTGTATTGACGTTTACAGTCTTATAGTGTACTTTCCAGCATGCTATAAATGCAGCAACATTTGTAGCATAGATAGTAAGTCAGCTGTATTCCACAAGGATGGCCTGTGTGTATTTATGGAGCTTCTAGACCAGAACCAGGCTTTTTAATGGAGCTTTTAGCTGACTTTTAAGGAAAATGCATTCTGGAAACAAGCGCACCAACAGTCACTTAAGGCAAATTGTGGACTTTTACATGAAGAGCTTTTGATTTATATTTGCATGTTAAGTAGTGGTAAATCACATTAAGTAAATACAGGCTGTTTGCATGCACAAGTGACTTTATGCGTCATGTGATGTGCCCTGGACAGAACAAGTCCCCAAGGCTGGAGCACTTATGAATAATATAGACTTCAAGGTAGAAATCAAAACATTGCACAGTGTACCCACAATGGCATAGATCTGATTTTGAAGTCTTTTAATTTCTGATAAATTCTGGATGTGGATTTTTCTAAACGCTTAAAATTTTTGGTTCAGTTTGACATTTTGAAGTGAGCAAATTGAGATGGACATGACCCTAAACCCTGATTTCCATTTTATCGCATTTCGAGCATGAATTTGTAATCTCTCTGCCTATATCAGCTCATGTTGTCATATCCTGAGCAGGGCTATCTGTTTCCCAACACCACCGCAAATGAGCTTTCAAAAAGCATCCCATAGATTTGTGGTTGAGGATGAATTAGCCTAGTTGTTCTTTAGAGTGTAAAGGGGCGAGAATTGGCAAAGAGACTGAGGCTGAAGCGATGGGGGGGTTATGCTACTGGCTGATTTAAGCATTGTCATAATGTAGGCTAAAGCATCATGGGAGAGCTCTTCGCCTTTTGTGCAAATTCAGTCAGTCTGGGTAAAGATCTTGAGGGGGTTTAGATTTTGTGTGTGTTTGTGTGTGTGTGTGTGTGCATGTGCGAGAGTGTGCATTTCTGTGTGTTCTGTGTGAAGGCCAACAGAATAATTTTCTGTCTCAGCAGTAATAGGTACTGTAGCTGGGCCATTGGCACAGATAGTGGCTTTAAACGCCCTTAAACCATGCTGAACCCCTGTAATATCATAATCTCTTTTTACATTGTAATTGAATTCAGTTGATTCCAATTCCCCATTTGAAATGCATTCAAATAAAGGTCAAAGTAGAAATCATGCCACTCTGACCACTAACCCTCTGCTCCTGATTTGTCTTTGAAGTGGAACTCAGCTAGAGACCAGCAGGCACAGGCTGTCCAACCTTGGGTTTGGGACCCAAAGTAGGGTCCCCTTGTATTAAACCAGGGTCCCTACACAAATTCCATATCATTTAAAATGATTAAACTCCGTGGTTGTCACTGGACATGCAAAACTACTAAAAATGGCTTTTACACTGCACAGAATCCACTGTAAAAGCCACTGAACTCTTGCCAGCTTATGAACAAACAAATGAAAAAAAAAAGTTTTCAAAGAAAGGGGCATTATGAGCTAAATGGGTGGACTATGTGATATACAATAGGCTTCAGTGTATATGATACTGTAGATATTACACTTGTAATTTATTACTTTGCTGCAGAGTGAAAATCCCCATCTCTGCTGCAACTGATATGAGAGGGAAGTGTTTGCTGTTTGTTGCACCCAGGACTCTTTGGTCAGATATATTGGAGCATGTGGTAACTGATTGGCGATATTTGAGCCAAAGAAACTGCACAGTATGATGCTGCCATGCTAGCTGGGCTGGTTTCTGTGATAAGGAGGTTTGATATATGATGCAGCAGAAATGCCCAGAGTGCAGGGATTTTTAAATGTTTTTCATGCCCCAGACCTCGACTTTGACTCTCATTAAGCCTCAGACCCCCATTTCAAGTGATTTTGCCCTTGGAGCCCAGATATGAAAGGATAATTTGCTTTGTGCTACGTATTAAATTGTTCAGATGGAATAATTTAACTGTGACAAATAGATTCAAAGTGGTGAGTTTAAAACATAGCATTAAAATAATCAAATTTTTTGTATAATTAACAGTATCTTTTGAATTAGAACCAATGGTTTAAGTGATGTCATCTTCATAACTGGCAGAGGACCAGCCTCTTGAAATTAGCATAAGCATTCACAGGTGTTACTAATGACATTAATTAAGCTTCTGATCCATTTAAGTGCAGCAGTCTTTCCAGTGAGCCAGCAGGAACAAGAGCAGGACGGCATCTCTGTTAAATGGAACAGAACCTTCATTAATGTCATTAGTAGCACCTGTGTTTACCCTGATATTTCATGCCAAAGCGCTCGCTGGCAGTAACTTGGGCAGACAGCAGCCCTTTAATCTCTAATTCAAACAAACATCCCTGATGTCGCCGAAAGCTTCAATGCTGAATAATTGTCAACAAAAAAAAATACTGGGCGATAACAACAACAATCACACAATTATCGTTGGCAAACACAGGTATTCTAGATAAGGAGAGTAAATGTTGTGTATTTTCGCAGAGCGTGCAGGTCTGTGATTAGTATGGGTGCTTGGTAGTGTATTTTAAATGTCTGTTTTGACCAGTTGGAGGCCCATCTGCGGGATATGCGGGCTTACCACAGAGTCTTTGGAACGCCAGCGGGCCCTTTGGAGCTCTTGGCTGCGGTTTAACAGCACTGGTGGTAGTTATACCATCGGGAGAGCTGTGGATTTGTTTTAGTTGTTATGATGCCTAACGACAAACTGTCGCGCTGTCATTCCATATCTGTCACTCTCTAACTGGAGCTGCCTCTCACACATTGACAGGGCTTACGCAGCGGGCTGAGGCCCGTCGTGCGGCACATCCCTGCGAGCCAATCCTTGCTCTTAGTGTTTCCAGCCACCTAATGAAAAGAATGAGGGGATCGATGTCTGTAATGGCAGACTATAAAGGACTAGCCATGATAAATCAATCTAGCTGGGGACTTGTGGCAGGGAAAACAGGTATCGGCATTCTTATTTAGTCAAAAACACTCAAATGCAATGAGACACACTGTCCTGTGGCCTGTTCAGAAATAACAAAATACCAATGGCAGGAAAACAAATGCAGTAAATAGTATCTTGGTGTTTTGTTTGCTAATTTGTCCACAGTTGCATGAGGTTGGATCCCATGTTTTATTGTAAACATTCCTCCAACACAGCCAGTCTTCTTCTCTGTTGATTTGTCAGAAAACCTATAAATATACTGAAGTGAGGTGGACCATCCTTTCAAAATCCATCCAACAAATCATTTGGTCTTAAAAATATTGTTTTTCATAAAGCAAAAGCAAGGCAAGTGCCAGTTGGGTTGAGATAATCCCACTTGTTTCCAATGCAGTTTCACTTGTTTTGGGAATTTTTTTTGGAGTAAGTATAAATCTGTTGAAACAAGGCATAATAAGGCAGATCAGCCTGCTAGGATCAAAAAAAATGACACTTGATTCAAGAAAAGTCTGGAAACAAGTTGGAAGAGAGAGCAATGGAAGCCATGGAAACAAGTGGGATTATCTCATCCCAACTGGCAGATTTTTTTTCATTTGTTTGAGGAAAAACAACTTTTTAGCACTGAATGTGAGACTAAAGGTTTTTTTTTTCTTTTTTTGTAGCGTGTCATGGGAAAAATGACAAGTTGATTGAGTTCGTGTTGCTACTTTTTCTGCACTTCTCTGAGTTTAGTTTCCGCACAGTGGTAGAAATGACTAAGAGGAATCGATCCCTGGAGGTAAAGGTTCTGAAAGGAGGATGAATTGATCATTTTGAAAGAAAGAGTACTTTTTGAAGTCAATACAGTGGCCTTTTTCAGCAAAGGCAACCTCCCCAACAAAGCAGCCCGCAGCTTCTCTTGAATGCGTATGTATGGATTTTTTTTTTTTTTAAAGAAAGAGGAGGAAACGGGGGAAGTCGCATTGTGTCAACACAGCACGAACATGAGTTTATGCTACATCAGATGGGGCAAAAAGAACCGTGTTGCATAGTTCATGAACCAGATCCGTTCATTAATGTATGAATCCTATGTGAAGGCAGGGGTTACATCTCGAGCGACGGTGTTTCCTGAGTTACATGGAGCCAGTAACCCTCGGCGTATAAAATAATAAGAACGCAGTGAAGGAGAAAAGAAGAAGAAAACAAAGTTGAAGCCTGAATCAGCTCCTCCGAACCCACCAGAACAGAAGATGGGTTTTTCGAGATGCCACTCCATGAATATGCCACCACAAAATTAGCCGTGATGGATTAGGCGTGATTAGTTCTAATGCGAGCACAAAAGTGTGACTGTCACTGTCACAAAATGGTAAACACAATTTTCTGCTTTGTGCTCGCATTCGGTCCAATTTGAGAGCTTGAATCCCCCCCCTCAACGAAAGCTGAAAAGTTCTGCATCAAGGGCCGCGAGCAAAGGGAAGATGATGCCGATCGAAAGCAAACAGCACACTGCGGGAAATGTGTATCATGTCAAATTCAAACAGTATTATGTCTTAAAGTCTCATTTCCCTTAAAACAAACGGAAACTCTGCCGATGGGAAGGGGGGATTATTTTGCGTGTTTGCTTGTCTTCAATGCAAATCAGCTTGTTTTCCGGCTTTTTCGTTCCCTGGGCCGCCAAAGTTGACTTTCATTAAGCTGCATTTGAAGTGACTTCGCCCTCGGGACCCCGATATTAAAATATATTTGGGTTTGTGTGAAGTATTAAATTGTTCCGATGCTTAAACAGTGACAAATAGATTTAAAACGGTGAGATTAAAACATAATGTTGGAATAATCACTCATGGGTTTTTTTGTATCGTGACAATTTCTAGTTAATTAAATTTTAGTGAAATGATTCCGTATTGAAGAAACCCCTTAAGGGCCGCTGCAGGTCCCCGAACCCCAGCTTTGAAAACCACCGCGTCAAGACCTCCTATCCAGGTTAACTTTAAGGAGCAGTTTCCCCTCTGTCTCCTTCCAGCTGTGAGGCTCCAGCTCTGGGATGGAACGGGGTTTTCCACACACGCTGTCACTCTGTGAAAATCCTCTTACTCCACACACACACACACATGCTCCCTCTCCCTCTCATTCTCTCTCACACACACACACACAAACACACACGGCGTGGATTTGTTTTCTCTGTGATGAGGGGGATTATGGGATGAAGGAGGCGAGGCCACGGCAGTTTAGTTCAGTTCGGAGCAAAGCTGCTCTCGGCAGCAGCACAATGACAAACAGAGATGAATGTCTGTCTGAACGCTGGACGGCTGCACATTATGGAGAGACATTAGCGCCACAACATACAAATGAAGTGTCTGGGATTGATTGGGATGCTAAGATCTATTTTTCCCTTCGGGTGGCGCATGAGAAACAGTCTAGAGTTCGTCTGTCTCCAATCAGAGGACTGCAACCGCGTTCAAGTCCTCCAAACCGCAGTGCTGAAGTGGATCTCTTGTTCCTATTGGGGACTTAAGTATCAGCTGTGTGTTTTTTCCGCTTTTACACCAGGAAACAAGGATATCTGAGTTTCTGAACAGGCACTTTTGTCTGAAAATGGAAATGGAAGGAGCAATTCTTGAGATAGTTCGATAAGATAATATTTTCTTGGATTAATTGGACATTAAAGGTTTAGCCTTTAGATGAAAGCCATACAATTTATGTTGGTCCCATTGCAACCTGGATCAATCAGTAGCTAGCATCTTGACAGACAAAACCACCATATGGAAATGGGAGTGCCTTTAGTAATTATAATCATCTCTGTGCCTGTTTAATTTAAGAGCTATTTTATTGTTTTGCACAGTAACAGCTGAAAGTTTTATTTGCCATATTGCCATGCTGTGGTAATGAAAAGACTCTTCCACTGAGGCCTGCGCTGATGTTATTTATTATATAAATATATGAGGACAGTTTTACTTTTCCATAAGCTATGAGATGATGGACTGATGTATACAACCCATCGACAACACAATATGGGAATGGATCCGTTGGATTCTTACAGCGATGACGTCCTTATCTAGTAAGCATTTATAGAGGAATTCCAATTATTTTAAGAATTTATATGCCGTTTATTTATAAGGTCAACAGTGTCTGGAATTTTGAACTTTCTTCCAAAGTTAGAGGCCAGAAAGCTGAAACTCTGACCTGTGATGTCCTGCTGATGCACAGTGTAAAGCATCACCATTGACAATGAATGGAAGACTGTCATCTCAGAAATTTTTTTTTTTGCACTGTAACGCTTTTAATACTGTTTGGTAAGAGCTGTAATATGGACTTTTGCGCGCATGCACTGTAAAAAATGTTCATCTTAACAAGTCATGTAGTCTCTGTTCAGGTGTGTAAATCTTGTTTTTCTTCAAACAAGGCAAAAAATCTGCCAGTGGGATGAGATAATCACACTTTTTTTCAATGCTAATCACGTTGTTTCCAGCATTTTTCTGAAATCAAGTGTCATTTTCTTGATCTTAGTGAACTGATCTGCCTTATTCTGCCTTGTTTCAACATATTTATACTTAAAATTCCCAAAACAAGTGAAACTGCATTGGAAAGAATTGGGATTATCTCATCCCACTGTCAAATTTTTTTTACGTTGTTTGAAGAAAAACAAGATTTTAACACTGAACATGTGACGAAATGACTTGTTAAATGGAGATTTTTTTTGCAGTGCAGAAGATTATTCATAGTCACCCCTTTTAAATCTCTCCTCATTCCTCGTTTTCAGATTTGAGGTCAGGATAGCAAACTCTTCTCGATGGTTTATGGCTGCGGCGTGAGAAAAAGCAAACATTCTCCAACACAAATCAAACATGAGAACAACATATCTGGATGCTTAAATTCAGCGGCGTTGCTCCGACTTGATATATTTTTTATGTTTCTCATTATTCCTGTGGAGAATGGCGGATTGCAGGCTTTATGGCCCGTGCATGATTACTGAAGCAGAGCATACACTCGCTGCTCTTGCATATTTCAGGGTGAGAGGAGAGAGGCTTGGATTTGGTAATGTGTCTCAGCTTTGCCACTCATGATGGGGATGGTTGATTCACAAGGTTGGAGGCTGAATGTCATCTATATTGTTCATTACAGAAGAGGGCAATTTGCTTTAAGTTCTAGCAAGGCCAGGATGATGTGCTCTGGTTTCATCGACTTGTAGATGAGGGTTTTTTGTTGTTGTTGTTGCATAATATGCTTCCTGAAAATTGCTTTTAAGTTTGTCTGCTATGTCTGCACTACAAAAAATCATCTTAACAAGTCAAATATGTCCGAACAAGGCAGAATAAGGCAGATCAGCCCACTAGGATCAAGAAAATGACACTTGATTCAAGAAAATTCTGCGAACAAGTTGATTAGCATTGGAAACAAGTGGGATTATCTCATCCCACTGGCAGTTTTTTGACCTTGTTTGAAGAAAAGATTTTTTTTACAGTGTTGCCTTTTTGTTCGTCCTCTTTATTCTCCTCTGTCACCTCCTCTGTCCGTCTCTCTCCCTGAAATCCTCAATGACATTGTTAATGTAATCTGCAATAAGCCAATCAGCTGTCACATCAGTGATTTTCCTCCCTTGCACTTTGTACAATTTCGCAGAGCAACTAGCACGGCCATTGATTGCTTACGGAGCGGACGAGTCGTCATTTGACTGCAGTCAATTGCACTAAGCAGTGCTATCTCACACTGCAGGCCACACAGCGAGAGACAAGAAGTCACAGTAATTGGACTGAGAAGGACGTGTGCTATTGTGCAGTTGGTTCTCTGTGACATTATTTAGACAGGGTATTTGCCAATTAATCGTGGATTATTTCTTTAAATTTCCAACTCTTGAAATAAGCACATGGTGTGGTCTTTATTTGAGTTATGATCTGTCTGGATCTTGCTCACCTTCAACAAACCTTTAAGTAAAGATTTGTTGAAATTATGTCAGAAATTGCATAAAATCTTCATCTTAACATCATCTAATGTGAAATTTCAAAAAAATCCCCTTAAAACAAGTGATTTCCATTGTAAAAACACATTGTTCAAATTCCTGCTTTATGAGTCGAGCATTATTTTCTTGATATTAGCCTGACTTCTTCTGCTCCACTGGAAAAAGTGGACTTCACACCACTGACTTAATGTCCTTAATAAAAACAGCATTTAGGACCAATTCTGAGACATTTTTCTGGCACTCTGACAAAATCCCAAACTTCTTATGGTTATGGTTAAATAATACATTATGACTTAATGTATTTTTGTTCCTTTCTTTGTATTTCAGCCATAAGAACAAAGCGTCGGGCTGGCCGCCCCCCGGCCCAGGCTCCTGGGGGGGTCTGCAGGGGCCTCCCTACAGCTGGGACAGCATGAACACCTCCAGGGAGGGACGGGACTACCTCAGCAAGTACGTACAGTATGAACACACACCTGCACTTACAGCATGTTGGTATGAGCTGCATGCACATGATAATATGTCAGCTTACATACCGGCATGTGTGGAGCGTCAAAGAGCCTCCATCTTTATGTAACCTACTTTTGTTTTTCTTTGCGCGGTGGATGATTTATACCCCGAGTCCAGCCTCTCGGTCCATTATTGAACGCCCGGCCAAGCCCTGTCACTTTTAATGCTTAATGCCTCTTATTGTTTTGGCCTTTTTCTTGGCATCACTTGCCCTATCTTCCACGGCTAGCTGTTGACAAAATGAGCAGGTGGACAACAGCACCCATCTGAGGCTGAGGACCTGAGAAAATAGAATTAACCGTGTCAACAAATTGTCCAATCCTACTTTTGGCAGATGTGCCTGTCTGATGTTGATAAGCAGAGGTACAACTAACTTTATTTTTTAAGATCTTTTTACATTTTTTTCCCTGGATTAGATAGTTGGATATAGACAGGGAAGACTGGGAGAGAGATTGGGAAGACATGCTGCAGTCGGTAGGACAGGAAAGAAAAGTAAAATACATTTTTGCTAGTAGCATTTGTGGTTAGAAGTGTCTTAGCATGCAGCTAACGTTAGAACTAACATTGCAATTGCAGCCAAGAAGAAGAGCTTGTGGGGGCATCGTCTTCTATTTTGAACTGCATTGTTAATTTGGTGCCAACAAGAGGTCAATCCCAACTAATCTCTCACTCACCAGCAGTGATTCACATTATGTTGCAGGTCAGAGTTCAGCCGAATTGAACTCTGCATGTAGTCGAGAGATGAAATTGCTTTGCCACCGGAAATGGGTGTGAATTGGAGGCAAATCTTTTTATAGCCTGGTGTGACTGCCTTCTTAGACCACTGATCCACCAGGACGCACAGGTCAAATTAATTTTGTATGTTCAAGCATACATATTTTTTTCTTTTTTTTTCAAAAACTTGTGTATGCATTGGTAAACCATGTTTAGATACCATCCTTTCCTCGTCTCTTACCTATTCTCTACTTCCTTTCTGCACCCCCTCTCTATCTTCTCCTCTCCTCTTTCTCTGTTCTTGTATTCACTTATCTCCTCCTCTCCACTATTAAACTGATCCTCCACTCTTTTTCCGGTTCTTTATCATTCTCCTTGCGTCCTGTTCTTCCCCCTTTTATTTTCTCCTTTCCCCATATTCTTCCTCTCACACCTCCACTTCTTCCTTCTGTGCCTCTTTCCCATTCTTCTTCTCCTCTCCCAGCATTTCCTCCACGTTTTGCCCACTTTTTTCTTCCCCACATCTCCTCATGACCTCTGCCCCCTTGTCATATTTGCCACTCATTTTCCCCTCGTTTCTCTCCACTCTCCTCCTCTCACCCCGATGTGCCCTCTCCTCTCCCCCATTTTCTACTTGACTTTCCCCTCCAATTTCCTCCCCTCCTTTCCTCCTCTACCCTCCCGTTCGCCTTCCCGCCCTTCAATCCCGCTCGCCTCCTTGACACCAATTCCCTCGGTCTCAGCTTTCTGAACGTTTTTATTCTCTTGGCTCCAGTGGACAACAGCAGCACATTAGATTGTTGTGTGCCAGCTCCTGCTTGAGTGATGAAGCACTGTATTTCCGAGATGGGTTTTTAATGCCGTTCCCAAAAGTTGTGTAATGCTAATTTCATCACATAATAAGCCAGTGGAAAATAGCCACTTTTGTTACGTTCTGACATGTTGCCAACATATCCTTTAACCTCCCTCCCTGCAGCACTTCCACACTATTTTACATATCTCTCACTATTCTTGTCCCACGTTAATTAATCACTTCCCCTCTGCACCTTTATTGTCTTTATTCCCCAATTCTCTTTATTCTCACAACAAAAAATATCCATTGAGTCATGTTTTCTAGTCTTGAAGTCTTATTTAACTTTAAAAAAAATTAAAAAAAAAAAAAAAAAAAAAAATCACATTGTAGTAATATAGTTTCTATCATTGAACATCAAAATTGGGAAAACTGCAAATGGTGTTTAATATGAAAAGAGATTTTAAGACTGAATTGAATTCAACTGAATAGATTTTGAGGGGAAAAGAAGGATTTTTTGCAGCGCTACTCATTCAAATTCTTCTTTCCCTCCCTTTCCCTGCTTTTTATTAGATATTGACCAGAAAATTGACCACTTTAAGGTTATTTTCTGTTTTGCTCACCACTCTGATCATCTCCTTTCCTTTCCTTTTAACTCATCTTCTTTCCTTTCAACTCGTCCTTTCCTTTCCTTTCCTTCATTGCCTCCCCCTCCAGTTAAATTCCTCTCCTCTCCTCATAAGAGAGAAGAGTCCAGTACGACGAGGGAAACAAGCTCGGGTTATGTGGCTTTGTTCTCTGAGAAAAGCTGTTGGCTTACGAAGGGGTGACACAGTTATCCAGATCGAGCATCACAATTGGATTTCTAGGAGAGGGAGACAGAGACAGAGAGAGGAAAGAGAGAGGGCGAGAGAGTCTGAGAGAGGAAAGCGAATGATTGGTTTAGCTATATTGGATAGATTGTTCCCCTAACCTCACCTAACTTAATCCAGCAGGTCTGAGTGAACACAGGCAGTCTGCACTCATACAATGTCCTGACATGTAAAATGAATGTGCAAATTATTTGGGACACTTCCTCTGTCCATGGAGTAAATAAACCCAGTTACATATCAGGTATTTTGTGCATTCAGTGTGTTTGAGATCTCTGAGATAGCTGTGTGACAATAGTAAATAAACATCCATCTTTCCAGGCTGTTTAGTCATATAATTAGTTTAATTTAGTCTAATTTTCTCTCAATATAAGGGGAGCAAATTGTCAGTCTTTTTTAACTTCTCCCAATTCTGTTTTAGTTTTACTCAGAAATACTCTAAGTTCAAGTAGGTGCAATTTCCCGAAAAAGGCAGATGACTTCACTCATATCACCACTGCAAAAAATCTCCATCTTAACAAGTCATTCAGCCTCATTTACAGAGTTAAAATCTGTATTTTCTTCAAACAAGGTTGAAATAGATAAATAAAAACATTAAGATTGCCAGTGGGATGAGATAATCCCACTTGTTTCCAATGCAGTTTCACTTGTTTCAGGAATTTTTCTGGGAACAAGTCTAAATATGTTGACACAAGGCAGAATAAGTCAGATCAGCCCACTAGGATCAAGAAAATGACACTTGATTCAGAAAATTCTGGAAACAAGTTGATGAGCATTGGAAACAAGTGGGATTATTATTATTATATTTGCTGTGAAAAAAAATGCCACTTGATTCAAATTTGTGTGAAACCGTCACAATTTCACTTTTTCTAAGAGCTTTAAGATTCAGTCACAGAGAAAGTGGATATTTTTTTTGCAGTGGATCTGCACACAAGTGTCATTTTCTCTTCATTTAAACAAGTGAGAGCACAGGGTAGGATACATTTACTCTCTACTTTTATCAGGCTATTGACAATTGCTTTGAGAAAAAAATCTTCAAGCAAGTGAAATCAGATTTGAAGCAAGTGGAACTATCTCACCCTCACTGGCAGATTTTTTCAGATGCTTTGAGAACATTTTTAGGGTCGAACATGAAAGTAAATGACTTGTCAGGGTGGTAATTTTTCCAGTGTGTGTGTGTGTGTGTGTGTGTGTGTGTGTGCATGAGGCATCACCAGGATTTTGACCTTTTGCGTTCAGCTTTGTCCTGACCCCCCTGGCTCCTAGGTTTGCCCTCCCAGGGGATTAAACCCCACCGATCCTGATAGGGGAGATGAGCCCACATCCCGGATTGGAACATGCTTCATTACAGACAGATTTAGCCTGAGATTTCAGTACCGTATGTACAATACAGAGCAACGCAGTAATGAGAGAGAGACAGAAAGAGAAAGCGAAAGGGGAATAAAGAGAGAGAGAGAGAGAGACAACTGCTGAGGAAAAGAAGGTGGGAGGTGGAGCAGAGATTGGGAGAGACTGATCCGGATTGGATGGCGAAGAGGTCGCATCCCAGATTGCTGGAACATACTTCATCATTGGGGCAGATTTAAGCAAAGCCGTAGGTATATGTATGTATATTGTGGTAACTAGATATATACCTAAGGGCAAAGCCATTCAGATTAGGGCATGACATATGACCCTTTGAATACGGTTTTTCACAGTAGCCTGACAGCATTAAAAGGAGAGATAGATTTGTGGAGGGCTGATGTCTGGGAGGGATAAACCCATGTAGTCCTGCGCCGCATCAGCAGTGTATGCAAAGAAAATGAAAGACAGCGTGTGTTTGTTTGTGCGCGTGTTAGGCTTTGGGATGAGGAGAGAAAGAAATCCGTGCTGTAGAGACAGGACAGTCCAAGAGGGGAAAAAAAAAAAGAATAGATGTTGGCCAGCTGACAACAGACACACTGTGCCGGACTTTATGTTCGGACAGAAAGGAGCGGCTGCCAAGAAAGCATTTATAGCAGCGAAAGGGGGGGGGAGGGAAAGAGGGAGAGAATGTGAACCCCACTGAAACTTTATTGTATCACCTCTTCACCAACTGAACAATATCAGAGTTTCACGAAGCTCTTGGCCAGGAAGGCTTTAAATTTCTGCTTCAGATGTTTCCTGCTGCGTTTTGGTCCGTGGAGCCGTGTTGACCAGGGAAGAACCACGGACATTCCCGCTGAGTCCCCACTTAGGTTTCTAATGGCCCCCCCTCACCCAACCATGATTCAACAAAGCATTTGACTGACAAGATAAGCCGGTCCCGCCCTTTAGGCAACCGATAGGACGCGATCCTGTCAAGAGATAATACAGCTGCTAAGTTTTGCTCCCCTTGCATTGTCAGTAGACTGACAGTGATAGATGGTTCAGAAAACAAAAAAGGTTCTTCTGTAGTTGATATAAGCTTCAGAAGTCAGAGGTAACACTGGGCACAAACCAGTCTGAATATGGAGTCTCAATGTCTCAATTTCTGATTTAAGCTAGCATTTAAAACTGGGGACATTTTACCTGCACCTGTTTTTCTCTTAAATGGGACTGAATTCACTTTCCAACCGAAATAATTATTTTGCTAACACGAAGCTAGCACGTTACATAGCTGGCTGTTGAGCGGCTTTGCCTAATAAATTGACAACTACAACTACCACATCCAGTTCTGTGGCCAATCTGATATCTTTGTTCAAGGATGTCAACAAAAGTATTAAATGGAGGAGAATCGCTACCACTTGAAACTGTGCAACAGGTCAACATGGCTAGCTAACACTTAGCTGTTAGCAACTTGTTTTTTAAAACCACACAGGGGACATAAAAAGTGCAATTTTTTTAATATTCAAAAAAATATATTAAAAAAAAAATGAATTATTTTGATTGGAAAGCACACAGAAGATCTATTTTCCAATTCAGAAGTCTGAAAAATGCTTACAAATCAGAGACAAACAACTACTGAGGCCTGAATTTACATTTTACCAATGTTCTCATCCAGAGAGACTTAACAGTACAATATGTGGCTCTACAGGCTCTACAGTGTCTCAAATGAGGGGGATAAGACAGTTTCAGTTCCACTTTGTGATTCAAGTCAATGAAAATCTTGCCTAAAACAATTAAACACTATTAGAAACAGCTATTGGTAGTATACGTTTTATTTACTGGCCCATTTTATTTAGTGGTGTGTTTTTCCAGTTCCTGTGTAGGGAATTTGCCAAAGATGGCTGACTTATGGGATCTGGTTCTCCAAAAATCATCACTCCTCTTCTTGGAAATGCATTCATGTGCGGTAGTTAGATGTGTGTGTGTGTGTGTGTGTGTGTGTGTGTGTGTGTCTCTGACTTTCCTTTTGAACTAGAAATGACTTGGCAAAACTACATACAGCAGAGCCTGGAACTTACAAGGAGACTGAAGAAGATTTATACCCTGAAGGTTTCAATAAATGACAAAAGGG
>OMLF01012422.1:30105-71009 GCA_900302615.1 Holocentrus rufus | reverse complement strand
GCTCAGGGTAAAGACCTCCACCCACACGCAGACCCGACACTCCTACGGAAGATGCTGCCAAACATCCACCCCCCTGCTGCCGGGGCTGAACAAGGCCGGCCCTCTTCTGCTACACCATCAAAGCATAAAGAAGCCACAGGTACCGCAAGCAGGAGGCTCCACAATGACCTGCACGCTAAACAACAGGCCTGTTTGAGGGGACTGAACCAGAAGGAAGGCAGTGAGGCCTACAGGCAGCTGATTAACTACCTGACAGTCAGCCAAATGCATCAGGGAGGGAAGCTGCACAGTGCGGGCATGGGAGGGGCAGTGAAAAAGGACAATAGGCGCTATATCACCAGCAACCCCCAGCTGGTGGAGATGGTGAAGAACAGGGGAAACACCATTGCCCGGTGTCCCTGCATGCCTTCCTCCATGTCCTCCCCTTTCCTCAGCCCCAATTTAGTGAACCCCAACAATGCTGCCCTGATGCTGGCGAATAAAACCCCCCGGCCGTATCACTCAGCCACACTCCCTGCCAAGCTCAAGAGGAGTCCTGATATGCATGTTCAACGACCAAGAGACAATCTAGAAGTAAGACCAGCTGGTGCTGAGAGGAGGAGTTCCTTTTCTGGCCTGGAGAGTGAACTAGAGCGGGGTGCTATGGACCCAGAACGCTTCCTGTCGATGTGTAAAAGAGAGGGCAGCACCATCTGTGATGGTGGGTTTATAACAGGTGGCAACCGTGAGGGTGGAGGTACTGCCCACCGTCCCCCACCTCGTTCAAGGAGCCAGCCTAGTGGCAGCACAGAGGACTGGCTGAAGCCTGAGCTGAGGACAAAGCATGCAGTCCGCCAATCTAGTCATCCTCGCTCCAGTGATTCTCTTTGTTTCTCTGCTGCCCCCACTTTAGCTGGCCAGCGAACAGAACTAAACAGCATCTCACTAGGAAGGGGAGACCACCCGTCTGCTTTTACCAGGCAGGCATCTACTGGGCCTAGAGCTTGCATCACGTCTCCAACCCCAAACCCACACTCTTCACCTCCTCCACCACCTCCTCCACCGCCTCCACCTCCTTCTTCTTCATCTCTACCAGTGCAAGCCAACACCAGCTCCAGTAACTCAGGCACCCTGCCTAAACAGGATTCCCTCCTTTCCATCCAGTACCGGCAGAATCAGAACCACATTCAGGCCCTTACCCCAACCCTGCCACAGACAGATCCCTCTAACAATAGCCTCCAACGAGGCCGGGAGCTGAAGCGCAGCTCCAGCAATGTGACCGCTGGTTCTGGTAGTGTTGAGGTTCTATTTGACAAGCCCAGCCGAAGCCGGAGCCAGCAACCCTTGTTGACACCTGTGGCCCAACAAAGCGAGACCAAAGTCCAGCGGAGGCCAACAAGGAAGCGTCTCTCCAAGAGCTACTCCCAGGGCTCTGTGTCCTCCCATACCACATGTTGGTCCACAGGCAAGGGAGACAGTAGAAGGGCATCTGTGGCATTTCCATTGCAAAAAGACACTAAACACATGAAGGGCTCTCAAAAACTGGACACCAGTCCATGGAGATGCAATGGGCCTTTTAGCTACTGTTTCTTCAAAAGGAAGAGTGAGGGTGAAGAGGATGAGATTGAATGGGAGAGGCCCAGGCGGAGCCGTGGTGGGAGTGATATTGATGTTGAAGGTGGTGTGGGATCAGCATTGTCGTCCTGTGGCTCAGCAGTGGATGCGGCCGGGGACCAGCTGTATGGAGAGGTTCTCAATAACATGAGCTTCAGTGACCGTCTGGCACGGATCAATGCGCTCAAGGACCGCATGTACATTTTCCCTGCTGGCTTTTCAGATGTTCGCCGTGATGCCAGCGAGCTCATTGCACTGGTGCGATCCAGTGTGGGTCGCAGGGATCGTGGGGCCCAGATGCCTCAGATCCAGGACTTATCCCAGTACAAGCAGCTCCTTTCTATTGAGTCGAAGGAATTAGGCCGGGCATGCAGGAGGATGGCACAGGCCCACGGTAGCCCTGAGGAGATGCTGCTAGCTGTAACCTGTAGCTTTCAGGTGCTGTGCTGTCTCTGTGAAGCGTGTATGTGTTTGGTGAGGGGGCTCGGCGCCTCGGCCGCACACCAACAGAGAGAGGTGGTGGCTAAGGTCGATGAGGTTGTTATGAATTATATCTGTCTGCTCAAAGCAGCTGAGGCGGCCACCGTGGGAGCACCAGGGGAGCACAGCGTGAAAGCCCTGGTCCGCCACTCCAGTACTATGTCGGCCATTGCTAACGCACTCACCCGCTCCCTTAAAACGCTGCTTAGCAAGTAGAGGCTACCCCTTATGCTTTTTGGTCTAGCCTACGCAGTCAGCAGCAGTATGTCTTTAAACATCTTTTTATTTTTCATTAAGGCTACTAAGATTTGCATTCTGTTGATGTAAGATCTGGGCTATTTACATATCAAAATGTGTCAGACTACTTGTACTTAAATATGAAAATAATAAATGACTCAAATTCAAAAGATGAAGAAGATGTTGAAAGGCAGTGTTCACTGACTGCACTTGCTATTTCTGATGACAATATTGTAATGTATATTTACAAAGCCATACTGTCACAGACCTTTGTAATATGATATGTACCTAATAGATAACCTTTTACTTGTGCATAATATAACTTATTTAAAATGTATTAAATGTATATAAACACAATATGAATATATTATTTGCTGTAGCAGTTTGAGGAGGCATTGGAGCATTCTGCTGAATATACTCTTTGATATATCATTGAACAGGGTTGGAGTGACTTCAGTTTCAGTTCAGTCAGTTCATAAAGTGCAATTCCACAATAATTCAATTGTTGAAAAAAAAAGCAAAGTAAGAAAATTTTGCTCATTGTCCGCCCATTGATCAGATGTTACTATCATTTAAAATCATATATTAAATTCTATCACAGTTTACTTTTTGAATGGTTATATCTAAAGTGAACTGATTGTGGGAAGTTGTGAGGAATATTTATTAGAATTACAGGGACACTAAAATTGCACTGCATTTAGTACTGCTTCATATTGTAACACTTTATATTTATTTTGATTTTTTTAACATAAATAAGCCGCAAATAAACAAATAGCAAATAAATATATGTACATCAAAATTTTAGGAAATATTTGGATTATCTAAAGAACATTTAAGATTGAACACTGTGTTACTATTATATCTAATTATTTTTAAGTTTATGTGTTTTATTATCATCTGTTTTGGAATAAGTTGTGTGCTTGAATGATTTATTACTCCACACCATGTATCAAGATGCATTTAAGTCTCTTGAGAATAACATTAAATTCCCTTCTTTTTTTTTTCAATAGTCCACCAACCTATTAAAGCATTTTATATAGGTGTGTGTCTCTTTTCATGTCTCCTTTGGTTTCAGAGCTTATTTGTATCACAGGTATGGTGTGTGCTGGTGTATACTGTGAGAGATTTTGTATATATTCTTTGAACAGACATAGAATAGACCAGTAATGTTAATTTCCAAACTATTTAATCCTGGTCTTTTGTGGTTCATACCAACAATCTTTGAATAGCATAATGTAGCACCTTGCTTAAGGGCAAGGTTGAAGTACGACCCACTAATGATGCTATATAAAACTAAGAATTATTTTGGTCATAACTTAAACGTAACTTTGGTCATAGCTTAAAAATGTATTATGCATGTTGTATTTGAATGATCAGTGTCACACATATTGGTTGGAGACTGTAAGGTAAGAAAGTTAAAGACTTTAAAGGAATGAAAAAGTTATGTCGTTCTCTATCTTAGCCTCATCCTGTGATACATTTGATATGGCTGACATAGAATTTTCATAGAAATGATCACTGTTGACTATGTGTGGACGGAGCATACCTCCCAAGAAAAGTTTGGAAGATCCATGAACCAGTGCTTTGTCCATGGTCACTGCCCATAACAATTTCAACATGCTTTTATCTTCAATCATTGTGTTTTTATCTTGCATGGACATTGTGTCAGTTCACTTACCTGAGGGGCCATTGTCTGGGAGTATTACTAACCATGTCCTGAGCCTCTACACTCAGGTGACAGAAGGGTTCAAGGTGCCTTTTCACTGTGATCCTGTGCTTTCTTGCTTGACTGGTTCAAGGGTCCATAACAACAAAGGGGCTGCAGATGGTACTACAACTCAAGCCTGTAAATAGCCTAGTAAGTCTGTGTGTGTCTGGATTTGGCCCAATGGCCCTGACATGATGTTATACTATTAAGGATTGCTTACACAGCATACACTTAAAGCAATTTCAAGTAAATTAATTAAATTCAATCAAATAAATATATATCCATATGACTCACATCTATTTAGCATTATCAGTGGCTGCTTTGCTTACTATGTCAGCAGACCTGTCCTGGAGGTTGGAGAGACCACAGAGCCCAGGTTCAAACAAAATTGAACAATATACTGAATCCCCAGCAGCTCTACAAGTGCTGTTCTGTAGCTGAGACTCACTCTCTGAAGATGAGAAAAGCAAAAGAAGAATGTGCCAACAGGGATCAATAAAGCATCATATACATTATATTTCTTAATTACAATATACATAACAGTTTTACAGAAAAAAAACAATCTGAGCATCAAAATAAGAATAATCCCATTGACACCAAGTACCCAGTGTTGATAGCACAAAATATTTAGCAACACTTAATACCTATGAGGCCTACCTATGGGGGTTAAATATAGCTAATGGTTCCAAATATATAATTACAATATGCTTTAATAGCTTTAGATATAACTGATAAAGATCGAATATCAACATTATGAATGGTATGGTGATTTACTTTCCAGATTCTATGGCGTAGCACTGCAAATGGCATTTGTGTGGTTGCGTCCCTTTAACGCCGACAACCTAATTTGCATATTGGGCGCCTGTTTGACGCAAGCTCCGACGTTGACCAATCAAATTGACGGATGTCCCAAACCACGCCCGCGCGGCAACTCGTGTCGCGCGCTCCACCAGCATTGTCTAGGTGGTTTAAACAAAAGTTGGTATCTTCTTCTGTTCACTATTTGGGCGCCCCTAGCAAGCGTAAGGACTTAACGCTGCCTTTAGTTTGTTATATGGATACAAGTTTGGATTTGAATTTGATGTAAGCGAGCTTAGAAAACACACTGGCGCATTTGAAGAAGATACCCGTTGCCTTGTTAGCCAATTGACGCAAACTGGTCCCCAGGAAAACTTATTCTTGTGTACCAATTTAAAGTCCAGCTAACAGTAGCTTCACTAGCTACTTTAGCAGGTAACGTTAGTTAGCTGCATATCTTAGCTGGGTAGCTGTTACAATGGCAGCCATCTGCCAACCACGTCGTGCCTTAGTGGAAATTCCTGCTCCACAGCCCAAAATTGCTGGTAGGTATTAAATTTGGTCACAAGTTTGGATATCACTTTAACTTGTTGTATTTTGTTCAGCTCGAGTAGTGGGCGCCAGATGCTATCATGCTATCAATAGTTGTAGTAACAAGTGCGCGCCTACAAGGTCAGTTAGCATATTAAGTTAGCTGTTATTGTGTGGGCTAAAGCATCAACTTTCAAAAGTTAGTGTCACATGCATTTTGTGGCAATATACATTTTAAAGTTAGTGGATGAAGTGAGCCTTCATGAATGTGTAACGTTATAATACGATATATGATAATCACGCATAATATTGGATATCTTGATTACATTACCCACAGTGTTACGCTTGAAAGGAACTAATTTCATGTGTAAAACTTAAAACATTCCCCAGCCCGGATAAGGAGGTCCTACTTAGAAATTCTAAGTGCTCGCTTAGCCCCATCATCTCCAGTCCCAAGAGGGAGAAATGCAGCTACCAACCCAAAGCGTGGGCAGTCATGTAAGTACCAAAACAATCCATCTTTCCATTTAACTCCTGACAAATTGTCTGCAGGATTGGTTTTCAAAAATGATCACTTCAGTAAGAGCCAATGTGAAATGAAGAATAGACAGAATAAAAAGTGTCTTTGTGTGAAAGTAAAGGAAGGAGGGTAGTTTTCAACTTAGAAATGTGTCTCTTACATCGCTCCTATTTCTGCTGCCATTGAATGGCAGGGGAGCTTTCAACACACCTCAAAGCTTTTACTGTTTTTGAGGAGAGGCTTATTGACATATAATCTAAATACTATTTAGCTTTATTCTCCCTGCTGAGAAACATGTGTGGGTTAAGGACAACCATTCACAAGCTGATATCTCCCCTATGTATTTGGATATGCAACCTTCAGTGATTGGTTTAATTATCTGGCCTGTTCCCCTCCAACCTGCAGTGCTCTATCATTGTCCTCATCACATCCTTTTGTTTTGCAGTGGACTCATCCATCAGTGGGATGTGGAGTGGCAGGATAGAGGAGCAGTGTGACAAGATGGAGGAGCACCAGACCCCACTCTCCAATCAGCAGCTGGTACAGCTGATCAGATCCCTCATCTTAGTTGAACAGGTATTCACAATATGTTTTATGTTGTATTACTTTATGTAAAAAGGCTCCTGTAGGTGTTCATGGGGTAAAGTTCAGCAGTTTACAGCATGATTCTGCAGATACTTTCTGCCAACCACCAAGATCCTTTTAGGGTTAATTCCCCAAGGAGTGTGTAATCAAATGCAACTTTTTGATCTTGGCACGAATAGTTATTAGGATGATGGAATGGGACTGAATCGCAAACAATAACTCTGATCCCTCACTGTAGCATGACATATGTGATGTATCATCCTCTGTCCTCAGATGCAGGAGCCCAAAATCCTTGCCTCAGACTTGAAGTATCTTCAGGAAGACCTGCAGCTGAAGAAGACAAATGTTTATAGATCCATCCCCTACTCTCGGTTTGGCTCCAACAGGGACGCTCACTGTTACAGAAAGGCATATCCTCACCTTGTGGCGTTCAAAGTGAGTATCAGTGGTGTTTTAAGAATTAATGACTGTCTCTGGAAATTTGGAAACTGAAAAAAGACACAGACATGTGACAGTTTTAGTAGCAGAAGTTATTTTGGTACTTACTTCACTATAGAATTTTATTTTGTAATTTCTAATTTTGTTTTTCTCACTGCAGGAAATTTTAGTCACAGATTGACTCAATATTGAAAGCTTCCCCACAGATGCCTCTGTCTGGCACTGTTGGTAAAATGTCTGCTTAGAAAGGGATCCCCGGCCTTGTCTTGTTTGGTGCCATCCGGATCACCCACCTCCTTATCCTCCTCCGCAGGTTTCGTGCCAGGAGTGGGGCCAAGTGCTCCTGAGGAACAAAGAGTGGGACTCCGTGTTGGAGTACGCACTGATGGCGTGGCGCTACACCAGCGAGCTGCCGCAGTGGGACACAGTGAGCCACAACGCTCTCAGGGAACAGTGTTACAGCACGCTGGCAGCTCAGTGCCTCGCCGCTCTCCAGCAGTACCGGCCCGAGGCCAGCAGAGGACGCGAGCTGCTCAGGAGGTAACGGTTTTGTTAATGGAAGGCTTGAGAGCAGTCCGCACGCAGTATCTTCAGACAGTGCATTCACAGTGGTCAAGGAGCCGAGGCGAGAGAAATGTGATTACACAGCAAGAGTCAGACTGACAAAGTCTGTGAATTCGAGGGCTATAATTGCAAAATGTCAGCTTTGAACAATTTTGCTGCTAAGTGCGCCAGCCCAGTCCGCTGAGCTAGTAGATGTCGACACTCGGAGATAAACACTTAACTCTGAGCAGATCAGCTTCCCAGTGAAGTGATGGTAATTGCTTCAGTTGAACAAGTTTTGTCCTGCCTTGTTAAATGCCAGGATGGGTGTAGAAAGGTTTTTAAATTCAGTTTTTGTCGATCGTGAGGGTTCACCATGGGGTATTTCACAAAGCAGGATTAGGAACTTTGCCAGGTAACTGTGGAAAAAGATCAGATTATATCCTGGTGATGCGGATTTTTATCTGTTAAGACCTGAATGTTTTGTTTAGGAATATGATTTAGTCATGCATATTGATGATTGGTAATAATACGATTTCAGAAGCTATTTCATAACATTACCTGGTTAATCCTGCTTTGTGAAATACAGCCAGGGTGCTGCAGCTTTTATTTTTGACTGTTTCCAGTGGAGCGCATACGAGTTAAGCTTTAAATGTCTACTCTTCAACAGGATTGTTGATAGCTAGAATCGTTCATAAAACTCTGTGATAATAGAACAGCAGCATACAAATTCTGCAACCTACCAGTTTTACCTAATTGATAAACTTGTGGCTACTGTGACAGAGCTGTGTTAGCTGTGTGTTATCATCAGCTGTAGCCTGTGTGGTTGCTAATCAAAACTGACATATTTATTAAGCTTCACACATTCAGCACCCTGTCCATGCTGTGTGTCAGTGGAGTAAACTTCAAAGAGAAGCAAAATTCTCCTGTGCAAAACTTTATTTTGAGGGAACAGGTGGTGGAAAAGCTCCTGCTCTCCACCTGCAGTTGCAGTGTCGGCCGTGATGGACTGAATCATGCACGGAAAGTGGCTTTAATAACCGCTGTCAAACCTATCATTAATCGCAAAGCCAATCTCTGAGTCACATACTGTATTTATTTTTTTATATTCACATAATTCCAGAGGTAATTAATGATCTGATACTCAATGTGACTTTATTCAGACTTTAAAGCAAAGAAAAAATACTGAGCCTGAAAAGTTGACTATAGGGAAATATGTACATTGTATTCAGTTAAGTATGTTGTTAATCTAAAATGTCTGAATTTCACAGTTCTGAATAAGAAAAGTAGATTGACAGCATCTGCCTCTAAGTTTCATAAAAGTTTCATAAAAATGACTTTTGTGTCATGAATGAAGAGTTATTGGATTCACAACCCAGCAAATACATTTTTATGCACCGGCAAACGCTGTTGATGGATTCTCACATTAACCATCTCAGAAATGTACAGAACATCAAAATGCTGGTGAGGTACCTGCCAAGGTAGCTGGTGGAGTAAACTTGTTAGCTAAAATAAATTGGTATTCTGCTGGTGGCTGGTGTTAATTATCCAGCCTCTTAGCCTCGAAGCTGTTGACCCAGTTAAATGCAGATGCAATCTTCTTGACAGTTTATTATATTACATTCCTTGCACCCAGTATTTTGGCTTTGCTTTTTACAGTCCTTGTGTTTACATTTCTGGATGCCAAAAGTATTGAGCTTAATGCGACCCTGGCAACCTGCACAAATATAACTTTGAAATACAGAAAAGAAGCTTTAACTACAATTTGAAGCATAGCTGAGCAAGGGTCATAGATGGCATAATAATGTCGCAAAAAGGCAGCAGGCCTGTTTGTTTCCCCCACCCACCTTCAACAAGTCTGAAGGTTTTGCTGCCTGATTCCTGTGTGAACCGTACAGAGCTCCTCTCATCATGCCAGGTTCAGGAGAGCAACGAAAGCTCAGGTGGAACATGTATTTACACGTGAAAAGGAAAACATACCAAAGGTTTTGTGTTCATGAAGCACTTCATTAATGACATATTGCTGTTGGCTAGTTCATGGTAATTTGCACCAGCACTGCTGAGAGCAGGTGGCAGCAGGTTAGTTTGAAGGTTGAACTCATGAGTTTTGCAGCCTGTTAGCAAATACCAAATAGCATGAATGTTTCCGTGCATCACATTGAACAGAAATAGAAAGCTGAGATTGTTGAGGAATAGAAACCACAAGTTTATACATGTGTGAAATTCATGCAGCAAACAGTTACAGATGAAGAACTTCTGGTTTCTTTTTGGCCGCTAACTTGAAACAAGCAAAATAACTAAAACTGGCGTTGGGGCGCAAAGAGAGGTTTTTGAGGGGAAACGGCTCGGGATTCTTTAAGTTTTCTGCGGAAATTTGGCGCATGCAAAACAACTTGGTCGAAGGATTAAAGTGAGAAGACGAGCAAAAAAAAAAGTTCTGCTGCGAGCTGATAAGTTTGCTGAAGAGGCCGAGTCACGTTAGAATTTGGCAAGACTGGCAGCTGTCAAGTAAGTTTGCACAGAACACTTGGTCACAAGTAAGTCGGTAATTGACTTATTTTTCTTTATATGCTTTCATCACTCTGTTTGTTAATGTAGTAAGCAAACATGAACCTCCCCAGTCAGCCTAGTTAAAATGGAACTACAACTCACTTTCAATACCATGTGTAACTGAATGTCACCTAATCTAATTCATATAGCTGACTGATCTCGTTAAAATTTATTCATCCACCTAATTTAAGATGAATTTCATTAAGCGCACATTCAGTTAATACCATTAGAATTGCTGGAGCAGACATGGCTTATGGCTAGTTCCCCTTAGCTACTGTGTCTGTGAGCAAAAAGAAGTAAATTGTCTACTTGTGACAAAGTCTCTTCTCCCACCCAGTTATTATTTGATAGCTGCCAGTCTTTCCCAATTCCAATGTGAATCTGCCTCCTCTGCAAGCTTATCAGGCCGGCAGCAGCACTTTATTGCTCGGGGTCCTCTTCTCACTTTATTTTTCCCTTTTCCCCACTCAGGCCTTTTTGGGGCTTTTTTTTTTTTTTTTTATTTCGCCTGCTCCAACTTTCCTGATGGAAACCAAAGAAATACCAATTTGTTTCCAGTGGGAAACCTCAGTCTATTCCCAAACACCATTTCTTCTTCATTTTGCCCCAGAGTAGACTTGCGCCAGTTTCAAGATAGCCATCACAGGGAACCCAGACGTGAGGGATGTGTAGGTGTTTATCATGTGAGCGTCACATATTGGGGTTTGGTTGCAGGGCATGAAGGAGCACACACACAAAGTACTGGAAACCACTGTCTCAGGAGATTCTAGTTTATGGACTTTGTTGCACCTGATGAGTGTTTGACAAACCATCACCTTGCTGTTGGCAATTGTTGAGGCAAAGGACACCTGCAGTACAGTAAAGGCCGACCACCTAGTCATAAAAAAACATGTCATTTTAATGTCATTAGCATGTGTTGTAGATTTTGATTAATGCACCGAGCGTAATGGGCAGCTAAACTTTCTAAATAGGTCATCAGCTGCCTGATTTAAAAATAAAAATACTGAATATCTAGCTCTGGAAAGGCATCAACTGTGTGCTGTCAAAAATCGTAATCGTTTGCGTCAGTCAAGAGAACATCGGTAGCACAGGCAAGTCGTCCATCTTGCTTTTCAACAAGAAATGGTTGCAGATTAGGATTTGACTATTTATGATTGCTGGGCTATTCCACATGATGTTTTGTTGTTCATAAAAAGTCGGGATAAAATGTTATTTTGATCGGGTTGGTGACAAGCTGCTCGCACTGTCAGCCTCAGATAATCTCATCAGAGCATTTGTAACTTTATGATATCGGAGGAAGTTCCAAGGTGAAACTGAGACTCCTCTCTTTTCCCCTCTCCAGGTTGAAGATGGCTCAGGTGCACAGTCAGTCCATCAGACCCTGTATTGAGGAGCTGCAAAGGATTCTGGGACATGTCACGGATTCCTCCATGGACACCAATGAACTGACGAATAACACTCTGTCGCCAGCTGGCTACAATCCTCAGTGAATGCTTCATTGGCTGAATGGATGAACTAAATGACCGGTGTGGATCAGGGGCCAAAAAAGACATTTTATATCGTAGTGTTCGTTTAGAAAAACCACTACTGTGTTCCTCCAAAGTTATCAAAGGGCAGGGTACTAACTGATAATGTAACAACTGACAGATATGAAAAAAAAATCTTATATGTTGAGAAGTTATTACATGGGTTTGCCAGGTATTATCAGTTGTTACAGGCAGAGATACAATTAAGATGTGGGTTTATATTTTTAGAGTGTTTTGTAGAGAATAACTTGGCATTAAAAACTAAAAAAAAAAAAACAAGACATGAAATTCCGAAATGGCCTTTCTTGTTGCTTTACAAGTGTGTGTGTGTGTCTGTGTTACTGTCCACTATACTTGAAACTGGCTTTCATCATCCTGGCTCCATGCTACCTGTTTTGTACATATGTCTTATGTTTAGAGAGTATTGTCTGTGTCACTACTGTTTGCACTGTTGGTGTTTGTCCTGAAAACTTGAAAATTTTGATAAAATAGAGCCCTAATTTAAATAAAGTCTACTTTGTACTGCACAATAAGTTGTGTGTCTGTTGTTGACTGTCTTGGCCTGACCTGCATTTCTTGTATTTCTGGATACTGTGTTACATATACACCTACTTTCCACAAGAAAAAGAACTAAGATTGGATTATTTTCACCCATCTGGTATTCACTTCAGTCTCTTAAAGACAGGACTAGAGGAAGCAGAGATGATCTGTAGTTTTTAAGCAATGAAACGATCTGGATTAAGCAACTTTTCCATTTGGCATGTATCTAACACTGCAATCCAAATAAACTGAAATGGAGCACAGGTTTTCATAAACCACATAATGGATAAGACATACGAGTTTTGTGTGAGATTACGAATGGCTATTAATCTGGTCCTCAGTTTGTTTCATGGCAGCAAATCTGCTGAGCATTATGTTATGTAAGAATTGCAGTTTTCCAATGCAAAAATGGCTGCCGTTTAGATTGAACATAAACATTTGTTTTCCCAATGCACAAGTTGATTTGTAGGCTGATGAGTCTGAGTCTTCTTACACACTGGCAGTTGTATTGGATAATATCTTGATTTGATTGCTTGACTCTGAGCCTATATCCATTCCTGCAGTGTGTGCATACAGACTCTATTTTTGGGGGGTTCCCACTTCACACCACTAGGTGGAACCCATGTTGCACCATTTCCTGCATCCACTGTGATAATAACTGGTGTCAGCTTAGTGAAATTTTAAATGCCATTTGGGGGTCAAATTAATGAATGAGAGCCTGATGTGGTAAGAGACTTGGCTGTCAAACAGACTTCCCGCTGCACAATTTCTCTGCAGGAAATACCCTGACAAAAAAATGATATTCCTGTAATATCCATGTGGGGAATTGTAGTGTGTCTGTGGTATTCAGTCGTGAGTTTATAGTCATCATAATTGTCCTTTATGGTGGTTTATTTAATCTCCTATAGTATCACTGTAATTTCTATAGCATTGCCATTTGACCTTATAGTTTATCTGTAACATGGGTACAGTATCCTTTATAGCATTATAGGATTCTTTTCCGAAAGGGATTTACACTTAAATGGAAGTCAAAAGGGCACAGTGAATGACACTCACTTTAAGACATTCACATTTTTTTTCATTTATTGATTTATACGCTTTTTACTGCCTAAGATAGCTCAATATTTGTTAACATGACTAACTGTCCAGGTAGCCTGTAAAGGGACCAAAGCTATAATCTGTGAATAGGAGATGAATTTTATGGGCTTTTGGCGGTTCAGACATTTGAGCCCACGTGCAGTGCTATTGACCACAGCTGCTGGCCTCGGATCAAATCTTTTCACACCTTCCCCTGTCTCCATGAAAAAGGAAAGAAAGAAAGATTTAAAAAAAAGATATGGAAAGAAAGAAAGAAAGTGTTTGTTTGAGGCATTAAAACAAGCAAGCTAGTTCCGAGCAAAAAAATATAGCAACATCACAGAAATTTCATGGCAATAATGTCAAAATTACTTCTGCAAATTGTTCCTTCTATAAATGTTCAGCAGAACCACTGGGGGCTTTTTCCACATATAAATGCATAGTCTGGCTCTCACCCAAGATTAGTCCTCCGAGCAAATGGTTTCCAAAGTGAGATCCAAGGATTCTCAGGGGTCCTTCAGAGAGCACCAAGAGGTTCTTAGCAAATTCAGGAATACAGAGAATCAAACAAACAAGGAGGGCTGTTTGGTAGGAAGCGCTGAAGCTTACAGATCTTGACGCTGTAGGGAAAAACAACCTTGTAAAGACGTCCAAGGCATGCTGAAATAGTGTAGAAGTTAAAAAGCCTTTATTATGACATGGCTATGCAAAGATAAAAACACTACCAACGCGTTACAGCTCCCCTGTGCCTCGGACGTGTTTTCAAGGTTGTCTTCTCTGCAGTTTTGAGATCAGAAAGCTACCTACTACAAAGACAGACCTCCGTGTTTGTTTGCTTCTCTGCATAAGTGTTGCCCATTCTAAACAACTTATAATGGATTTTTTACATGTAGACCGTGAACAAACCAAAATAGCACATATTTCATATTCCACAATCCTTGCTATTCCTTGACCCGGTAGAGTTAGCCCAATGCAAGAATGTAAGAATTACAATTTTGCTTATAGATTACCCTCTTTCCATTGTTATCTCCCTAAGGCAGCGCCCATGGCTATGTAGTTCCATACTAACCCCGTCTATACTAACAGAAATCTTTGCAGACTAGAGTCACAGGGTCAAAATGCTATGAGATGGTAGTCTTTGGAATAACACATGTCAAGTTTTTGGTCCTTGACATGATAAAGTCAATTGCATCTTCAACAATGCCTCAATGTGACGTCACGTCCAGATATTTTCAGCAGCTGCAATGGAGTTTGATGGCAACGTTCTTCAGATATCAAAGGTGAACGCTACATTTTTTGTCATTGTGTTCTAGATACATACAGTAAGAAATGCATCATAGAAGAGGTGCCAATTTCTGCACCCACGGTACCCTCAATAGGGCAGAATGCAATGCAGCTACCAGACATGTTGCATGATAAGATAGAGGCACGGTCAACTGGAGAAACTCCTGCTCCGCCACCGCTATCACTATACACACGCATTAAGCCCGCATCTGAATGCATTAGGTTCACTCCCAGTCTCTAGGGGATGTCGAAAGGCACTCTGGGAAAAGATGGAAATCACTAACTGAAGCAAAAGTAAATGAAGCAGGCTGAGGGAAAACGGCCGCACCAAAATTAAATTACAACAATTCATCACGAAATAACTCCTGGGATGCAGTGAATTACATATTGATGATATATGACAGTGTAAAAGTAGCGGAGGTTGGATTTTTCCTCTAAGTGTAATTGGGCTGTTCTGGAATCACTAATTCCGTCTCGTTTACTGAGTGCAGGTTTTACACGATAACAAGTTGTTAATGCCTTTGGATTTTTTAACCTGTACTTTTAACCTGCACTGTGGTGAATATTCTCGACAAACAAACTGAACATTTCAAGGGCACAGAGAAGACATATTTGAATATTGACAACTGGTGGTGTTTCCTTTATAGATGGGGATTATGGTCTTGTGTGTGGTGGGAGTGATCGGGTCACAGATAGAGAGTGATTAGAGGCAGAAAAATCAATAAAACTTACAGCATGCATGCGTCTAAGTGATAATTTGTTGCAATAGTAGCAGTAGGTGAAATTATTCGCCCAGAGCTCTGCCAGCTCTGGACATGACATTAATTACTCTTTGGAAGGAGCATATACTTCCACATTCTCAAAGCAACACAAGTCCGCAGCCTTACAAGACTGTGAAGGTCATCTCCAGTATCATGACAGCCCGCTGTGTCCTTGCTGTCGTTATCGGTGTCCTTGGTACCTGCACCGTCACCGCAGGCCTTTTGGATTCATCATTATAATTCTGGTTACGTGTCTTCAAAAAGGCTCTCTTTAAACTTTCTTCCAGCTCGGTTTACCCGGATTGTAGCGACAGATGTTTGAATGTCAGTACAGATGTCTACGGGGAGGAGATCTGTTGATATAGATTTCTAGTCTTATGCAAACACTCATCCTCTCACTCTGTTCGCGCACTCTGAGTCCTTTTCTGCAACTTATTGAGGAGGCTGAACAAAGCTGAGGTAGGAGGATTGGAAGAGAGTGTATACTCAGACCTTCACGAATAAACACCTTTTATTGTTTCCTTTAGCTTGTTTAGAAAAAGAAACTTCTGCTAAGAGAGGACTTTTTCAGGACTGACACTTTCTGGAGCCTCGGCACTGGCAATGAATGTTGCTGCTGTCACGTGAAAACCTTATGACTCCAATTCTGTTCTTTTTAATTTTTGAATTTCAGTTTATTAAAGGACCATAACAGTCCTATTTTGATCGATTTAGATGTCAAGGCTAACTTACCCAAATATGCTACTCCATGAAGCATGAAAGTTGCTATCTGTAAGTAACTCCATGTTGCAAACACTTACTTGGGAGGCATGTGCATATTTTCATCTGCTTGCAAATATTTCTCTCATGTAAACTAGAAACATAGGGAGCACGTTATTCAGCGTGGCATATGCCTAAACAGGGGCGTCCCAGTGGGAGGCAAATGGGAACAGACTACCCAGGACCCGAAGGTGGAAGGGCCCTCCTGAGACATGAAACTGAAATGCTTATTTTGGACTACAGTTTTCAGTTTTATTTAAGGGAGACTAATTTAGTATGAATTTTTAGCAAAAAATCATATTACAAACAGAAATGTTGGTCCATGAAATAAGAATGAGCCCTAAGGCCCTGCTTGCTTCCTGTTTTCTGAAAATAGTCTTGACCGGTGCTTACTGAAACAAAACCAAACAAACAATTATTTTATTGTAATCTAAAATCTGATTCTAATTCTAATCTCTTTCCATCATCTGATGCTCCAATCAGACATGCACATGTGATGACTGGCAGGTAGGGAGGAGCGCTGCTTGAATAGAAAATTGGCTTTTGCACAGGGTGCAGAAATTTGTGGAGCGCCCCTGTGCCTAAACTAAGTGGCTAATTCCAGCTAGGCTACACCACAAGTGAAACCCAAATCTTCATTCAATGTATCACATTTGATATCAATACGTGAATTTTAAGTGATTGTAATTGAGCAAAACGATAATTTCAGTCAATGTACGCCCCCAGCCAAGTAAGCCAAGGATTCACAAGATGGAATTACCTTTGCATAGCAACTTTTTATTTTCACAGAGCAGTTTTTCCCTTTTTTTTTGGCATGACTAGGAGTGAATTGGGGTAAGGTATCCTTGACCTCTAAGCTAGCAAAGCATATTCTGCACAGACTTATGCAACCGACATTTGTGATGGACAGATACGATCACGACTTTTGGCGAGAAGTCAAAATTGGACTGGTATGCTCCTTTAAGGATTACAGGCAACTCTCTGCAATCCTTCCAAAACCCACTGGATAAACTCAAAATAGCATGGTGGTCAGGCTGTCATCTCTTAGTTTTCTGAAAAGTTGACATTTATGAGGCCAGTTTTGATATGAGACCAATTTTGCGAACACCATAACCGCACCCAGGGCGTTTTCTGGGCATGTGGGGCAGTTTCTGGTTCAGGACTGTGAGCACGACAAGGATGTAAAACTTGTTGGGGTGTGAAAGGTCAAACATTATATGAGTCCATTAATTCAGTGTCACTGGAGAAGCTCCATGTCTTAACTCTTGTTGATGTGACAGATTAGCGTCATAGCTCTCTGGTTTCTGCCTTTGGGACTCGTGAGATGCTCGTATGGGTTCCGAAAATGTGAAAATTCATATGCTAATGTAATCAGAGGATTCCCCCTCCAATGCATTTCAAAGCTGTACAAAATGAGCAAAGATTTCAGCAGTGCTAATTTTTATTTTATTTTTTCCTTTTTGACCAATACAATCAAGTCAATTTTTATTTCATTGCTGTGCAAGTTTTTGATGTCAAAAGGTCTTTAGGGTGGATAAAACATTCCATTTATTCTCTAACAGTGAATGTTTCCAGTCAGTGAGCCCAATATTTTGGTTGAGAGCAGTTGGGTTTTTCAGTTACAGAAGAGCGAAGCAATTTGTGCAGTGGCAAAAGGTCAAGAGAAATGAGCGAGCTCTAACAAATCCTGAAAACTAGCTTCTGGAAGCAAAATACTCACTGATGTGTGTTTTTTAAAGACATCTATCCTTTTTTTTTCAATTTATTTCTAAAGTATTTTTTCTATTGGGTACTGCACAGTGCAGAGCAAATGACATGAAGCAATCTGTGACATGTATTTGAAGTCGTGGTCTGCACCTCTGCCCTCTGCAAGCAACCTGTCCCCTCATTCTGTATAATGAATGCGAGGAGATTTTTTTTCCTGCTGTCATAATCAGGACTTGTTTGTTTATTAATTCATTTATAGTGCTGTTATGAGTATTCATGTCGTCATTTGCATATTCATCTCATCATTTCAGCTCCGGGCACAAAACAAACTCACTCTGACCAGTGCCGGGAAAATAAATAAAAAACACTCCAGTGAAAAGCCAACTGTGAGGACTTGGGACTGGTTGTCACTGTTTTTTCTTTTGCTCTGGGACGTTGTGCAGCACAGGGCTGTTGGCAGGATGAAACTGGGCCCCAAGGCCACCTTGGGAGGGGGAAGGTGAACGGGAGGGAGAGGGACAGAGAGAGAAGAGAGAGAGGGAAAGCACAAGAAGAAGAAACGTAATGACAGCCGTGCCCAACCGGCAAAGCCAAACCGCGGACGCACCTTGTAAAAATTTCAGGCTTTTAATTAATAACGTCACGCATATTTAACACCCTCTTTTATTCATGAGCACCTGCTTCCATTGACCTGTGGAGCACACGGTATCAACCTGCATTTTAAACATTAGCAGAGGAGACACTCGATTTGGGCGCCACCCATTTTACAGTCATTTAAAACAGCTTGATGTTGTGATTATTTGTGACAGTGCCATTAAGCGGTCATTTATTCTCACAGAAACGCACTCCGCTGAATGATGCTAACTCTCTGGCAGTGGTGCAGTCAAAGTCATATCTATTAATATCCCTGTTGTCAAAGCCATGCAAATATATTTGTCCCTTTGTGTATGAAGTACACCCACTTTAAACATCAGCCTAGTAAATTAAATGCTGCTTGAAAAACACACGTTCAAGATCCTGTCAAAGAAAAACAGGAGGGAAAAAAAACATGTGCCAAGCCATAATTTACATTATACAGTTTCAGTCGAAATTGTCCAGTGTGTTTGCAGTAAAATGTCACTTCAGGTAATCTGTGTATTAGCGCAACATTTATTTATTTTGTTTTGTTTGTTTATTTTTTATTTATTTATCAGATATTAAAATCAGATACAGTTAAAAATGGAAAAACACATATTTACACAAAACAATGAATAAGTGCAGATTGATATGCAATATCAAAGTCCATAATACATCAAGGCAATAGCAAGTCAGGGCTATGTGAAACAAGAGAAAGCTTTCTTTGTAGTGCTCTTTAAGATATTTTTACTCTTTAAGATATTTTTAATGTGTTTAAAGGGGGTAATGTTGCCAGATTTAAGTTATTTTGTAGTTCATTCCACACCCATGGTGCATTAAAAGACAAGGAAGTTATACCAAGCTCTGACTGCACTTTTGGAAGACTTAAGAGAATCAGACTGGAGGATCTAGTGTTGTCGTTAGTGAGTTAAAAGGTTGGAGATATAAGAAGGAAATTTGCCCAGTTATCTTAAGAAGAAATACCAACATAAGTAGTTTTCTCCTCATATATAAAGAGAGTTTTATGGATTGGTAATAGGCTTAATTGTGTTAATGCATTTAGCATTAGACTGAATGTAACGAATGTTTTTTTATGTAAGGTCCATACTGCAGCTTTTAGAAATCTATTATATCAATCAGCCTCTTTCTGTGACTCATAAAAATTGCATCAACAAGTGTCTGGCACAGTTCCCGCCGCTTTCCCTCCCTTCATTCCCCTTGAGGTATGGTGGCCTGTAAATGACACAAACAATAAAGTCGCATTTTAACAAAAGAGACGAGCAGGCAAGTTAATTAGAGCAGCGATCCAACAGAAGCGTCGAGTGAAGAGGTAACGTTGTGCCGCAAAACAGTGTAATAATGATACTGCTTTGTCATTTGCTTTCAGGGCTTGAGAACAAATTGGGACGGTAAAACTCTAACTCATTGCCACTTTAAATCAAGTCAGACTGATGGAGGTTTGCCACAAAGTGCTTCGCAGGCCAGCAGCAGACGTGAATAAAGAACATTAGACAACAGTGCATTCAAATTCTTACCGCTGCAAATCCCTCGGCTGCCTGTAAGTGCAACAAAATGTGTTATATTATCCAGGGCATTGCACTGATATCAGCAGCTACACAGGTGAGCACCTCTTCGCTCCCTGCTCGGAGTCTGTGCATGCGTGTGTGAGAGCGAGACAGCGGCGGTGGGGGCCGCATAATGGTGGGTGGCGAGGGCTTAAAATGACAGAGGACAGAGGTGAGCTCGCTGACCGGGCCCCCGGGGGCCTCGTCCCAGGGTCATGTGTCATTAGCACAGTCTGATTCGGTGGCAAGCTCCCGTGCAGCTGAGCAGCAGGGACACTGATGCTGTTTTCATGGCTGAGTGGGAAGCGCTAGCGGCCAGCGGCTGTCCTCACTTCGCCTCTCTCCAGGAGAATAAGCGCCATCGAGCCAGTGTTAGGCGAGCAGCCGAGTCCTCCCACTCCCTCCACCACGCGTCCAGATGTACATGGAGGATTTCACACACACTCATGTTAAAAGTAATTGACCTATTTTGAGTATAACTGCGCGTTGGAATGGCAGCATATTTGTCAATGTTAATTTAACATTGTGTTAAAGCGTGGTGTGAAATTTCTAGTTTGATAGTGCAACTCTGTGCCAGTGCTGCTACCAATCCACACCCATTAGAGTTAATTTAACACTTTTAGATACTTTTGAACAACAGCCCGACAGCCATATCAGCTTTATGAGTGAGTAAACACCTCTCCCATTAACACTTGCCAACCCCAAGTAATTGTCACTGCAAAATCAACACTTATTAGAATTGTGCTGTGAGGTGATATAAAGACAAACCGGTTTAGTAAACCGATTAGATAACTTTGCAAATCACTTCTAAACTACCACTGCACTAGAATTTGACACTTATATAACCACTTTGCATGTGTGGGCCTGGAGTTTTTTTGTATGAAACGTTTGGCAAAGCAAATTAGCCCAGAGGTGTGTTTTGCGACTGTTTCCTTTGTCATCGCAAAACATTTCAAAGAAGCCGATATAATGGAGCGCAGTCGGAGTTGCATTTGGTGTCCATCTCTTTCAATCATAGCCGCAGTTCTCATTTAAATTTAGATCATGCGTCACACACACATAGGCGTGAAAGATCTGGAGTGAAAGCTAAATTACTGCCACAGAACCTGAACGCAGAAGTGCTGATGGTGCTGAAAGTGGAACACGAAAGTAGAGAGCTGTCAAGCGACGGTGCTGTAAAATTACACACTAAGCTGGGTGAAAAGATGATTACGGGCAATTATGCGCCAGCAAATGCCCTCTAAGGAGAGACCTTCCGCATTTCAAGAATGGACGCATAAATAACAATGAAGAAGAGCATCTGTTGTCTTTGATCATCATGACAAATGGGATCTCTTGCGGATGAATGCAGTTAAGTGATTCCATATAATGAGAACTATATATTGTATATTTTATACCATGATAGGAGCATGGTGCTATCATAATTCCCTCTCTTCCACGCTTAGCTCATGTGGGGCTCCGAGGAAAAGTCAAATCACATTTAACATCAATTCTGCAGAACAGCATGCACTCAAACATTCAGAATAAATGTACTGCATGCCAATGTGCTTTTATCTCTGCATGGAGATTATGCCTTTGGTGTGTCTGTCTGTCTGTGTGTCTGTCCGTGGCTAATCTTGCAAACTACTGGGCATATCAGCCTAAATTTTTTTGTGCACAGCTATGGCCCTATGAGGAAGAACCTCTTGTGGTTGCAGTGATTCAGAAACTTTGAGAAACATTTGTTCTTGCTATTTCCGCTCCCTTATTTCATTCATTGTCTAGCTCCCTTGACCACCGCTGCTCTGTCCCTTTCTCTCTCTATTCTCATACTTCTGGACTTATCAACTTACCAGACTAGTTTTTTATCCTATTGTGGCTGTGTTTGCTCCGATCACAGGTGAACAGGTGAATTGCATTTTCTGGGCGTGTTTATAAAACACACTGCTGATGAAGAAAGTCAACAGAACACAGAGCAGACACACAGGAGAACAACACTATTAAAGGTGTCAGAGGCTGATGTAATCTGTCAACAAGCAGGAGTTAGAATAGGTTAAATATCCTGATACTTCACCACTGTGAAAAATGAAGTGTAAAACAGCCAGCAATAACAACAATCACAACTTATCTATGTAGACATTGTGTCCCCACACACGCTTGGCAGAGATCTGCACACTGTTGACTGCACTCTTCTAGTGTTATTGTTGTGTTGTATACTCTTTCCTCTCTCCCTGCACAGTCTGTTCCTTTTTTCCATAGACTGGAGTGAGTTTGCAGGTGTTCCAACTATCAGTGCAGTAGAGCATGGCGAGGTTTTACACATGGCTGTTTGAGCTGGGAATAGTGAGCACTGCATTCGCTTACTCATAGACACAGAGAGGCAGAAAGTAATAGAGACTCCAGCAGGGAATACACACATGGATTTTTACATTATTGATAACTCACAGCCAAACCAGCTACAGTATATTTTTGGCAAAACATAGCAGGTGCACCTCCTCGCATAACCCTCTTGGGCGCTCTGCCAAAAACTCAACTTCTTTCTACTGAATCCTTTTTAATTGTTGAGTTTGGTGCAGATCATCCCTTGATTTATGTCATTTTGTGTGATGATGTCATTAGCTCAGCCTAGATGGTAGGACTTATTGGACTTATGAATTTACACAATTGAATTTGATACAGTAGGCTGTTATATTTGCCAGATTCTCAGACAAAATAGGTGGACAGCTGCAATTAGCATGATGTTAATTTTCCTTTGTTATTAATGCAGATCATTAGGAAGATGTACATATAATAACAGGTACAATTTATGTATGCTTCTTACTTGCTGCGCATAATTTGAATGTGTTTACAATACATAACGCTTTTAATTACATAGCACCACCCATATTCATGTAGGCATTCTGTAACATTTCACATGCATTATAAAGATATGACCAGCAGTGGTGTATATATGATGTTCTGTTGAATGCATATATAACACATGAGTCTAATGATGGTCATAAATAACAATATGGTTTAATTGAGGTAAGGTCTTGTCCTGCCATTCCCATTATCTTTGTTAAGATATTAACTACTTTAGCTTGTGGATATTACATACTATTTGGCTGTCTTTGCCCTCGGCAAACTGTATAATGGTAAGAATTGATATCTGCTGTATTATGCTAAAAGGCATTAAGAGAGACTTTTAGCATTGCTAGTGGGTCGGCTTCCCCACAAAGAACCTGGATGGCCTGGTGTATCCATTAAGAATAAAATATTAAGTGCATCGACCTTGTTATCTATTAGGTTTTAGGTCGGATGTGATGTAGACAAATGATTTCCTTTCCCGAGCATCCCCCTTGTTAAATTTTAACAAATCACTTTTTGGGTTGATGGGGGGGCCACATAAAAACCGCATTCATCACAGAGACGGAGGAGACCGTTCACTGTTTATCTGCTCCCAATTGTACCTTTCAAGTTTGCAAACTGATTGTGTCTTTCAGCCCTCCCAACATTGCAGCCTTCCTTCCCAGACAGGAAGTCATTACAGGGGCTCTCACCCCGTCACAGATGGCCATTTAACACATCGCTGGCAACTGCAAATGAACCAGGAGTAGCAGCCGCTCGACTAGACCCGGCCGACTTTGCACAAATGTTTATCTCTCACTCACCTGCTGTGCTAGAATGGGAGGTGCACTTCAACCTTGGCTCAATTTTATTTTTACTTATTTATTTACTTGTTTGTTTGTTTGTTTATCCGCTGCCTCGAGGAGCACAAAACTCTATTTGTTTGCGGGGTATTTTGGTATGAATGTTGTCTACTTTCTTTTCGTCGCCTTCCTTGCAAAACAAACACTGTTTAGGATTGTTTTGGATAAAATAGTGAAGCTTGGATGCGCATTCCTATTTTTTACTGTTCTTTTACTCCTGTTATTTTCTTTGTTTTGAGGAACAAGGGGGAGGGAGGCGAGGGTGGGGGCTGATGCATGGCAGGCTTTTTACTTAAATCGCCTTTGCTGCCCCATCAAAATTTGTAATAGCCATATTTGCTCTGTCAAGCTGCCTTAGCCTTTTGGTGCAATTGGAGTTTCAGTGGTGATAAAAAAGATGAAGCCGGCTTGACAAGTTAAAAATGAGAAAGCGATTGTGGCTGACACCCCGGAGACAGCCTCTCTCTCTCTCCCTCTCTTTCTCTCTCTCTCTCGCCCTCTCTCGCTCTGTTCTGTTGTGCGCTCGCTCGCCCTCGTTACTTCGTCTCTGGGAATGCCGTGCTTGTTATTTACTATCTCTACCGAGTAAAATATTAACGAAGCTACCTCTTGAGGATGTTTGTGAGCGCTGAGCAACACGACCGTAGCCGAGCTATTAAGGAGAAGGGGCTGAACACTGAGGGATGTAAACATAGGGCCTATTTATTAGTGCCTTCCCATCATGACACCACTTTGCACTTTCCACACTACATTCATTTATCCTATCTGGCCCAAGATGTCCTGAGAGCTTTTGACATGTTAGTAACTGTGAATATGGATGTATACTGTATAACTGTTTGCATATGAGAGTGTGTAAGGATGGGAGGCATCTAATGAATGTGTGTATGTGCATGTACTGTGTCACTGCTTGCACACGTGAGGAAAGAGTTGAATGTAGGGACCGAGTGCGCCGCGTGTGAAAAATTCACATGAGGGGTGAGGGGGGAATGAGGGGGTTGATAGAGCAGCGCTGGCAAGGCCGGGTGTCTAAATCACGGCTTGGAATGGACCCTCGGCGTGGCGATTGGCTGTCACAGCCACAGATGGAGGACGGCGCCCACAGGAAAAGGATAAACTGTCTGATAAGCGCACGGTGAGGTACAGGGCCTCTGCTGGCAGACAGGCTCTTGAGAAAGACAGAGAGGGAGAGAAAGAGAGAGAGAGAGAGAGAGAGGATGGGAAGGGAAGACGAGTCAAGAGGGAACAGGCAACAGATGAATCTCCATCTGTGTTCAGAGGCGAGCCGGGATAGCAGCAAAAAAACAAGCCAAATGACTGCTAAGGTGCGTCCATGGTCTCATATCTCTTGTGGGTTTTTCTATCTGAAGGAACACTTAAGATCCAGACTGATATTTAGGAAATAGTCAGTCCACTTGACCGTCTATTTAATATCTTCAGACTCTCTAGATTTACACAATACCCTACATCCATTGAGCAGGATGTGTGGAGTATGCACTTGTCGTGTATACATATGGATTTTAATTAGTGAAATGTCTCTTTATGGAAATTTCATAATATCCCTTCACTAATACAGCGGATTGATGAAAGAATCCAAATGCAAATACTTCTTAGATTGAGAAAGGCTTCTTTGTTGTTATCTTTGTTATTATAATTGGTGGTCTTACGTGTGGACAATATTGGCCTTTTACTGCCACAAAGCCTTCTCCATGAAGGCCTTGAATATTGAGCAGTCAAACGCCCATGTGAAGTGGTTCATCCTGGCTACTCAGCTGCTAGTCAATGTGCTTTACACACTTTGATATAGGACATTGGACATAGACATTGTTCTCTTCCGCAACGTGCCATTCTAGTCCAGCCATAATGATTAAAGCCTTTTCCCTTCGACCAACTCTGTGGCCAGTCATCAAAAACATCAGGTTTTCTGTCTCAGAAATAAGACAATCTGTAACAACCATAATAATGATGGTGTAAACACTTACCTCCACCACCTTTTCCTTCATTTCTGGTTGCCCACAATAAGTTCAGTCACCAAGGCAACCATAAAGGTCATATGTGGTTCCGGGAAGTTGTAAAGGAACATTCTTCAACCTCAATCAATGTCTCAGCTTTTGAGTCTGAACTGTCATTTCATCCTGACTGACTTTTGTGAATAACCTGCTCAGTGGGATCTCTCAGGGATTTAAGGTGAGGGTTATCACTTCTCTCAAACGAACATTTAAGTCCATTTGGATATTTCCCCTTTTCCACAGTGAAGGGGGAAGGGCATATATCAAAATCTGAGACAAAATGCAATACATGTTGAATCATGTCACTTGTTTGGATATGCCACAGTTACTGTAATTATTATTACTGGTAATACTAGGAGTAACAATAATAGCATTAACATTAGTCGTCATAGTTGCATTAGTAGTGGTAGTAGATCATCATTTCCAACCTTGAATTGCACAGGTGATAACAATCATTCAGTAATTACTGTTAATTGGAGAAGCAAACGTCAACATATGCCACCATACACCACTATAAAGTAAGCACAACCTGGATTTTACATATACAATTGGATTTGACCAGATAGATAGCTCTCCTTCAAGCGGCCACATCCACAGTAATTCCATTGCTTCTGACAGCCTTGGAACACACTCTGCTGTATACAGCTTGAGGATGATGGGTTTTAAGCATTTGCATGTGATCTCTGATCCACAATGCAGGCTATATGATGTTCATGTGTTTTTTTTTTTGTGTGTGCGTCAAGAGATTTACAGTTATCACGGGCATCTGATCCAGCGAGAGAGGCTACATCTGTGCTCTCAAGCTCCCACAATCCTCTGCTTTACTGTGCGAGCAGGATGCAAGAAAGCACCTCGGTCCAGAGGCATGTTCCAGGTTGATACTGAGAAAGTAGTCGCTCAGTCCACTTGACCATCTATTTAATATCTTCAATCTCTCTGATTGTCGATAAATGCAAGCTAGATTTACAGAATACCCCATACTCATTAAGCAGGGAGTACATACATATGGATTTTGATTATGGTAAAATGTCTCTTTATGGAAATTTCATAATATCCCTTCACTAATACAGGGGATTTATTGAAGAATCCTAATACAAATACTTCACAGATTGAGAGAGTCTTCTTTGCTGTTATCCCCACAGCCTGTTGTGGTTTAAGTGGTTTTCCCAACTAAGACCAAGCTGTAGAGTTGGCTTATAAATGATGGTGCTTACCTAATGATGTGAGTGTCTCTGTTTTTAATATAGTATGAATTCCCTGAGAGCCAGCTATTATTGCTGCCTCATAATTAATGCCGCACATTCCAAAAGAAAATGTGTCCCTGGAACAAGATGAGCAAAAAGAGAGAAGAAACAACAGAAGAAATCACACAAGCAGTGAGGCATGAATGAATATTGTCTGTAGCAGTCTGTGCTAAAATTACAGGTCAGCGTTTACGTCGTTTTCAAAAGCTATTTCATTAATTTTCACCAAGAGTGTTAACATTTCTTTGGATCATTCTATATATAATACGACAAAATGAAGATAAAACATAAATATTTGAGTTATACCATAAAAGTCAGTCGAAATTGGAATAACTATTTGATGTAGACCTACCATGGCATCTAATACATGAAATAACATATTAAACCAGTGTGGACTTTTTTTTTAATATCATTTTCTGTAAGAGCCTTTCATCAAAAAGTACTATACAAAAATGAAATGCGTATGTGGCATTGGACTCTGTGTCATATTCAGATCTCTGATAGACATGCAGATGGTAAGCTCATGCAAATTCAGAAACTCAAACCAAAAGTTTGTAAACAAAAGCAGATTGAGGTACTATAATAACCCAATTTTGCTTTCATTGAGGATGATTACATTTAATCCTAATCTGCTAAAAGGGTACAAGATTCAACAGATACCCTGAGCAATGAGCCAGTGGATTCCTTAAGCTTTTTTTTTTTTTTTTTCTGAGGCAGAATAATTCCGATAGATTCAAGGAAAAGCAAGGGGGGTGAGGCAATGAGAGTGATAAGGCAGCAGGAAGGACTTATGGGTCAGGAGCCACGGAGGGTCCAGGGTGATGTGAAGAGGCCAGTCCAGAAGCAGTGGAGGATGGAGGGTGAGGCAGAAAGATCAGATCAGGAGCAGCCACTCAAAGTGGAGTGGCTATGGGGAAGTAATGGGTTAGCCTTCCAGGAGCAGCTCCAGGAGAACATCCTACAGAGGGAGGAGCCCTCTGGAGCCTTCTGGGTCATCTGAGTCCCCCCATAGCTGTCATGCCTCTGGCCATGGGGTTTAAAAGATAAAATTGAATGAAATATTTTCAAGTAGAAATGAGTTTTTGTTTTTTGCCGTAAAGAGAACTCGAGACTCGAGAACAATTCTCTGTATTTCACAGTCTTTGGTTTTGCAAAGTACTCTGTGACCTATCAGCAATCAGCGACTTCAGCAGCAGAAAATGTTTGCTGTGAAGCGAGTCCGCTGTTTCACCGTGTTTGTTGTTGCTGTTGTCTCATTTTTTAGGTCAGAGCATGTATAAGGGCTCCTTCTCTGAAAGGCCAGGGCCTGGTCCTGCCTAAACATTTCCACATCATCACTTACACCCACTTTGGAACCAACCACAAATCAGTGTACTCTTCATTACCTCATATAGAATTCACTGTCATTCCAGTTACCAATACTCAGGGCAATTCTGCAATTTTCTGCTATCCTTTCCTTTATGAAGTTGTTGTTTATCTTCTCTAGTAGCTTATTTGCACTTAACATACCTGATTCAAGTGAGTGTTCCTTGGTGAATAGGCCACACGTCTGTGGGATCCAAGATCTACCCACTGACGCAGGCATAATCTCTCAAAGGAGTACTTGTATTTAAGAGAAAAAAATAAGAAGATGATGCCCATTCCACAATATTTCAACTAGTTGCTGATCTGAATGAATTGAACATTCCTCCAACTCCAGGCCTTCACTCATCAGGTTGCAAAATCTAATCCATGTGGTGCAAGACTTGTCTGCCCTGGCCTGAAGCAAATGTCCAGGCCATCGAGAATTGGAAGGTTGCCCGCAGTCACAAGCGTACAAAAAACATCCTGATGATCTAAGTTTTAAGTACATAATATTGCCCTTTTACCACCACAAAGCCTTCTCTATGAAGGCCCTGAATATCAAGTCAAGTGCCTGTCTGAGGTGGTAATCCTGGACACTCAGCTGCTAATCATTGTGCTTTGCACACTTAGATACAGGACATTGTGCCATTCTCTGCCTGAAGGCCGCATTCTCGTCCAGCCACAATGATTAAAGCCTTTTCCCTTCTACCAACTCTGTGGCCAGTCATCGCAAACATTAGGGCTTCTATCTTAAAAATAAGGCAATCTGTAATAAACATAATAATCATAATGGACATACTTACCTTGACTGTCTTTGCCCTCAATAAATTGAGCTACCAAGGCAACCAAAAAGGTCATAATGTTGTTCCAAGAAGTTGTAAAGGAACATTCTTCAGCCTCAGTCAATGTCTCAGCTTTTGCGTCTGCCTGACTGACTTTTGTGAATAAGCTGCTCACTGGGATCTCTCAGGGATTTAAGGTTACGGTTATCACTTCTCTCAAAGGAATGCATTTAAAAAAAATCTGCTATCAGCTCTTCATGATGCACAGATCATGAATCAGCTATCGGAGGAACAAAAAATTATCCTATCAGCCCCTATGACTCATGGCTTTTTCAATTTTTTATCTCACTTTTTCAAAAATTATTCTCACCAGAAAACACTTAAAAAATAATAATTCATATATTTAAATTGCCTGAATCCACGAGAGCAATTCTCACTGCCTTATGCAACTATGGACAGTGCTATTATATTGATAAACTAGCATGTCACTGCATTCAAGGAGACATTCCACTGTTTTGGCGATCCTCTGTCTTATTAGAGAGCAGGAAGAAAACTGTTCCAGCCAATTCCCTCAAGTTTCTCAGAATTAATGCTCCACAGCATCAAAATGAAAACCGTCCCGCTCAGCTTCGAAGCCGTCCCATATCTGCCAGATCGTGCAGTCATTTTTATCTGCCAATCAAACCTCAGTTTGAATTGAGTTTATTTATTTTTTTCCACCATGGAGTTCTTCTGCCCATAATCAGGCATATCTTCAGATGAAGTCAACGCCAAAGTTTTGATCAATGTTCGATTC
The DNA here is from genome assembly GCA_900302615.1 of Holocentrus rufus. Lineage (NCBI taxonomy): Eukaryota > Metazoa > Chordata > Actinopteri > Holocentriformes > Holocentridae > Holocentrus > Holocentrus rufus. The sequence continues at coordinate 41,352 of OMLF01012422.1, read as the reverse complement.
CATAAATTTTTGAATTCGTAAACCCGGGCTTTCCTGATTGAAATGTTTTCATTTCATTTCTACTTCCTTGCATCCCTCAGTCAGGAAAGATGGTTTATGTGGCGCCAGAATTGGTTGCCCCACTACTGAAGTCAGAGGAACCACTCGGTTTGAATCTGATGAAGACGCAGCCACATCAAAACATTATTCCTTCTATCGAATAAATGAATTTTCAAATATCTGCCTGCTGCAGCGCCTTCTTTAGGTAGCTGCCCAGAGACCCTCATTCAAAGAATCGCCGGTTGCCAAAGGCAGGACGTAGCCATCTGAGGGTGTAGCTTTGAACACTAACTATTTTCTTAACATTCCAGTGATAAGATAATACATAATTGAAGATTGTACTGACGATATGTCCAAGCTTTGATGCTAGAGAACAAGGCAAGAGGGGGAAAAAAGCAGTAGAAACAGCCAGAAGTCATTCTCAACTCCCAATCCATACGTGATTCTATGGCCATGAATAATGAAAAAAAAAAAGAAATCTTGCAGTTTCCCGAGGTTGCAATCTTTTATTTTCACAAAATACCAGCAAGGCATCCATTCCCAGCTTTATTGTCAGGGGCCTGTTTTTTTTTTTTTTTCATGCCAGCTGTACATATTGATAGCAGACGGTTCGACGATGTTCATATTGCCACTGTCTGGACACTTATTCCAGCATCCCTTGGCAATATTGTATGTCAGAAGATAGGATGTCCAATATTCTCAGTCCAAGAAATGAATCCACAGAGATTTCTTTGTGGCTTGTCCAGATAATCCTTCTGGTCAAAGAAAAAGGAACCCTGTGCTTTAGCTTGAGGAGGTAGGAGGTTCTCAGAGGAGGCAGTTTTCATTTCAATTGGCTCCTGTACTTGTGGCGTCTGTTTACCGTGCTGTGATGCAGTTAACTGATACGGAACGGACGCTTGAGTACTCAAGTAGAAACCTTAAAGTTAACACTCGATGAACATCTGGACAAATCGGCCCAAGAATAAAAGTGGCATCTTTTGATTAATTGAATTGATGCGTTCGGCAATGTTGACATCAAGGAAAGGTAAGGAACGGAAAGGGAGAGAAAGGAAAGGATCTTATTTCAAGCGTCCCTCAGCAATTTACTGTCCAGGGAAAAAGTAAATATCTCTTTTTCATTATTTAAGTTCCCTGGGGCTTTCGGCATTCCAGTGCGAAGCATTTCAGCTGAAAAATATTGTCTGCTGTGGTCTGAATGCCGATTAAGACTGAAACCGTTTCCTTGTTAGAGAGGGTTTCATGTTGGGCAGATTATGTGTGTGTGTGTGCATGTGCATGTGTGTATGTGTGTTTATGCTTTTGGGCATGCATACAGGCATGTTTATGTGTGACAAGGCACCGAGTTGCTCCCATTCCTAGAAGCCCCCTGGCACAAGGGAGCATCTGCAGCCCTCTCTTTTCCATATGCCCCGTGCCTCTCAGTCTCACTCAATCATTAATTCAGGGTGATTATGAATTAACAACCCACCCTCACTCTTCCCTGTCATATCAACCTGATTTTCATACCCCTTGCATATAGTCTCAAAGACTCTGCTTATAATTTTTAGGATGCTGCCTCCGGTGGATGTGTGTTTGGCATGATGTTGCTGGTGCAGTTTCTAGCCGGCTAACTATTTACAATCTTTTAATAATAAAAAGAGTAATGTGAAACTTCATTGATCCCTGTTGGGAAACTCTCAGTCTGGTCTCATAAAAGTTTGCGAGATGAGCACAATTTTGCAATGCAAATAATGTCCTCCGTGCACAGAAAGTGAGAGAAATACATTTTCTGACTACAAAAGGACGGCATGAAGGAGACGCGGGTAGAAACAGGCCGTAGTTTGACATTGAATTTAGTGGAGTGTAAAGTAACAGTGTGGAGGCCAGGATGGTGGATGGGTGTATACGTTTGCTTTCAAGTCTGACAACCTGGGTTCAGTTCCTAAGCCATGCTTAGAGGTATTTTTTGTGTGTTTGAAGCTTTAAATTGTTGCAAACTTTTTTATATGACTAAAACTTTACCCTGACCTTAAATTAACTGTTTAAGTTTCCAAACTGTTAGCCTTACTTTAGCTGTTATAGATGCCTATATCCAGTTTTGACTATTGATATAGAATTATTTTGTGGTGCAGGAACATAATATTCACATTATTCATGTTCACAGCACTTAATATGTGTTTCTGAGTTTGTGCTCGTTTCACAAAATCTTCTGTTTGAATTTCTCCACAGGGTGCAAGAGAACAGTGGCCCTGGAGCCGGTCGGGCCTCGGTGTCTTGCTCAGAGACACTCCAGCAGGGCAGACGCTTGCCGACATGGAAATGTGAACACAGCGTCCTCCAGCTGAAAGCCGGCCTCCTTAATCACCACAACACCCTGCTGCCCTGTTGTCTTGCCTAAACAGTCTAGAAACAAACACGCAGGGCAAACTTGATGAGCTATGTTCTGCTGGGAATGAGATTTACAAGCTTCAAGCTGTTTTTTGTGTGTCTGACTCTGACACAAATCTACCAAGAAACACTGTTGCATGGTCGTACAGCGCTCTGTGATGAATGGGCTTTAGAGAGTAGCTTCACTTATTGATCTTTCAATCTTTTATGCTGCCCCACACTATAAATGTAATGCAGATGTTAAAGTTTGAACCTCATAACTCGGGTTGTTAATGTTGCATGAATTCTGTCAAACCTTTCCTGTAATTATGCTGCCCCATCGGCTTTCAAATGCCAGGCCGATAAATTTATTAACAACAAAATGAGCAGGATGAGGACCACACCCCGAAAACATCCAGATTCATTGGAGCTGAGACCACATCGAGATCACGCCTAAGACCAAGATCTGTTTGAATTGTCATGAAAATATTTTAAACATATAAGTGTCGTGTCTACTATGATAGCATCCATCTAGATTAAATAAATATAGACCTGTAAATATGGCTGCCACCATAAAATTAAACCTAATCATGAATTTAACTTTTTATGTTCAGTTTTATGTTTGTTTTCTGATTTGAATGCCATGGATTTGTATTTACAGAGCATGTAATGCCAACCCAGATTTAGGCTGATGTCGGCAATATTTATTCCTGTCATAGTATTCATTTACTGTCCCCTTACATCCCCACTCTTTTTGAATAGCATAAATAATAATAATAGAATAAAATAAAACTCCAATACCTATTTGTGTCTTGTGAATGTTACAAAAAACTGTAACTGTAAGAAACTATTTTGTAATTTGTGTATTAGTTATCTAAGCTGTTAATTATAAATGTACCTGCTCGTATTTTCATTATCACTGAAAGGGTTGGGAAAGAAACATTGTAATTTCCATGATTACTGGTTCAGTTTTAATTATTCTCATTAAGCAAATGCGGCTATGAGTGGGGTTTGAGATCCTGCCCTAAAGTAGAATGAAATGCAATGAAATGAAGAATGAAAAGTTTTGAAACACGGCTGATAAACAAAACAAACACAGCACAAACAACTCGTGCAATAGAAGAGCTTGAGCGCCAATGAGCAACAGGCCCAACGGATTTTCTGACCAATCACAGCTCGTGTGGGCGTGGCTTGCTCAAACTGGAAGCGCGGAGGCAGACTGATTAGAGATTTAAAAAACGTGTCTCGCCTGCTGTCCTCAGAGCACAAGCTGCACACAAGCACACGAACCCTATGGAAAAAGAGTTGCCGTTTAAATAGAGGTATTTATGATGTGACATTGTGTGCCATTCAATAAAATGACTACTTTGGGTGAATAATTTGGCCAGTTTGCCCAAAAATGTGTCTCGAGCTCCTGATAAGAGTTAACGTTAGCTAAAGAAGAAAAACGCTAGAAAGAGGCCTTGTTTGCTAACAGCCATTACCTTGTTTCAGTTGTTTTTACAAGAATTAGGCAATATTTATAGAAGAAATTAACACAACGTCTATCTGTTTTGGTTGCCTGTTGTGTTTGGTCAGTTTTCTTTGCAGAGAATAGTGACATTGATATTGCCTTACTTTTTCAGCTCAGAAAGCACAGTATCCTGCCCTCAGAGAGCGTTCATCAAGTGAAGACTCACAGAAATGCAGGTAGTGCAAATAGTTTTATCACACAGGCACTTATTTGTCAGTGATTGTTTAGTGCCTAGTAATTTTTAATTATGACAGTTAATTTCTCAGAGCTTGTTGTGTCCGTCTGTTACCAAGTTTTAGTCAGAATAAATGAATATCGTGTCTACACCAGGGATGTCAAACTGGTGCCATGGAGGGCCAAGAGGCTGCAGGTTTTCATTCCAACCGAAAACTCCACCAGGTGATTTCACTGATCACCCCACCTCCAAGCAGAGAGAAGGGACTAATCACTGAAATCACCTGGTGGAGTTTTCGGTTGGAATGAAAACCTGCAGCCTCTCAGCCCTCCATGGCACCAGTTTGACACCCCTGGTCTACACGCAAGGCAACTTATTATGTGTTGCTTCTCTGTAGTGTTCCTCAGGTCCATGCACCTGAATAATCAGAATATGATCCTTACCTGGCTAAGGTGTTAGTTAAAAAAAAAAATAAAAATCACATCCAAGTTCTAGCAAGGCGAATGATTAATACTTACTGATCACAAGTAATCAGTAGCAACCATGGAGTCATTAACACTTTCTCTCCATCAAAAATTGACACCTACTACATCTGTCAGTATTTTACTAATCTGGCAACCCATTGAAGTGAAAATGGCACCAACATGGCAACCCTAGAGTGATATGGCATTTTTATGGAAGGACCATTAAGCATTTCTTATATACCTGCATACATATAGATTGTAGTATAACTTACATGTTTTATAATTTTCTCCTGTGTTTTATTGTGATGTTTTTTTGTTGCTTCTGATTGCACTGACAACACTTGAACTGTTTGTCAGATCCAACAATGGGATATGATATAAACATGCTAGAAAATATCAGTTGACTTCATATCAACATATCCTGGCTAGCACACTCAGGTCTTTCATAGTCAGAACATGGGCTTATCCAGGAAATACACACATCTATCTATCTATCCATCTGTCTATCTATTCACATGATATCACGATATAGCCCTTATTTCAGCCTTAGTCAAAATGGAGGCATAAACAAGACTTCCTGATAAAAGGCATTGATGCATGCACAAGCTTGGTTGACCTAGACATATTGTCACTGAATTTCTTAATCCAGAAGACTTGATTTGGCTGGTGCATATATTGCAATTGATATACTTGGAAAGATTATCACCTTTTTCAGTTCACTGAATATTTCTTTGTAATAATAGGCTTTTGTATTACTGAGACTTGCTGGCTGTCTTTCACTGGCTGCAATCAAAGAGGACCATTTCACTTTCAGTCTCATAAATGTGATAAAATAAGTTGTGCTTTATAAGTACATGTGAATATGTTGAAATGAAAGGCTCTTTTTTATAAATGACCGTTTAAAACCCATCATTATTGAAAAGCAGCTGTTACTTTTCTATTGGAATAACTCAGCTGCTGCACTAGAGTTGGCTTGAGGGACGTTGCATGACTCAATTCAAAAGACTGAGAATCAAACTTGATACAAATTTTTATGTGGAAAATATGTCTTTTGTGCATGTTGACACTGTTCCTTTTCGCTGCCGGTGACATCATGTGTTTGGGATGTGACTAATGTAAGAAACAAGAAAGGTCGTATTACTCAGAGGAAGTCCCACCTCCTCTCTTTGCGTTCCACAATTAAACTAGAAGAGTGCACCCAGCAGAGTGCAGATCTCTATCAGGCGTGCGTGGGGACACAATGTCTATATAAAGTAGATAGTTGTTATTGCTTTGTGCCACAACTGGTAGACAGGATCGGAGGGCTTTTCCATGATGGCTTTAATCTTGTCCCTATTCCAAAGACCCGAGAAGATGAGGCAAATTAGTCCGCTGACGTATGAAACAGTGACGACTGTTGTTTACGCTTTATTTTTACTGTGGTGAAGCATCAGGCTGTTTAACCTATTTTAACCCCCCACTTGTTGACAGATTCCATCAGCCTCTGACCCTTTTTACAGTGTTGTTCTCCCGTGTGTCTGCTCTGTGTTCTGTTGACTTTCTTCATCAGCAGTGTGTTTTACAAATCACCCAGAAAACGCAGGTCCTTGATTTTTTTTCACCCGGCCACAATAGAATAAAAAATAATAGCCTTTTAGGCTGATAGGTTTGGTAGTATGCAGAGAGAGAGCGATGGTCGAGGGACAATGGGAGAGACAATGGCGGAGATAAAAAATGACCAAATCTATAGACAGATCTCTGTTATAGGAATTGTTTTCTTACTGGTAGATCCTCAGGTCAGGGATTGTGATTAATGGTGTTACACAACTTGTAGTATTTGGGATATAGATCGCCGGGTTGTGCAATATTTGTAATTTCCTTTAAAAATGCATGGCTGTGAGCATATGTGTTTGACAAAATCCTAATTGAACCTGTCACCTGTGGTGGCTGTGGGAACAACGCAGGATAAAAGACGCCATAGAAACTTCAGTTTCAGGCTGGTTTGGGCATTAGATTTGTACCACATGATCAAGCAGCCTCTAACCAGCCAACAGTCAATGAATTGTTTGCTGGGCATGTAAATGCACACAATATGACCTAAAGAACAGTGGCAAAAGAATAGCACTGGAAACAAGCATATCAGAGTCAAATGTAGGCTTCTATGGAAACAGTCATTTTAAACAGTGTTGTGATTTTGCTCAGCTCTGACAAACAAGTTCTTTATTTTGGTTGACCTTCGCTGGAGTTTTTTTCCTCGCCTAAACTTAACTTTTAGAATGGATATAGTGCGTCTAATGCTTACATAATCCTTTTGTAATGGGGGAATGTAACCTTCACATTATTCATCTCCACAACATGTAGTCTTTGTTTCCAAGTTTGTTCATTTAATTAATTTTTTGAGACTGTTTTGTAAAGTCCAACCTGTCTCCATAATAACGCTGGGAATATTTCTATACTTCTGTCATTGATTTATGCCTTTTTAAAGGCACATGAAGTTGTTGACTTCAAGTTTTGGCTACATTATGGAGTTGTGTGGTAATACGTGCACAGTCATCTTTGTTCATTCTCCCACATGGTGTCCTTGGGAGGCGGAGATGAAAAAGCACTGCTGAGTGAGAGCTGCTCACCTTGGAAGTGATGGAGTGCCGTTCATTTCAAAGAGCTTATGATAATGGCTGCCCCTGCCCTGGGTTTGTGAATGGGGTCATGTATCTGCTGTGCCTTTTTGTTGAGGCTGCCCTCCCTCGTTTCCACCCCGAGACTCCCCCATTTTCTCCTCCAATTTTATTCTCAATTCCTCTCTGGGGTTTTAATTCACTCTTGCCAGGGAGTTGGTCCACAGATAGAATGATTCAGACAAGGGAGACCATTAGGAGCACTGTAATGCAGTTTTTGGCAGGAGGGACCCTGGCATTCATTATGCTGGTCTTTCTTTATTTAGGAGCAACTTCATCAGCAAGCCCTTGTCATTTAAGGACAAAAAAGCAGTTTTGTTTTTTTTTGTTTTTTGCACAGGCTCCCCCGGCCAGGAGAGAAAGAGAGAGCGAAAAACATGTCAACTCTCCCCTCTCTTTCTCACCGCTGTATCAGCATTAATAAACTGAGGAACAATCAACAGATCACCACTTGTGTTGCGACAGTTGTTTAGCATGCATACCCTATGTCGTTGGCTTTATTTTAGTCTCATAAAATGTATTGGGCCCTCCGTTCAGCCCCGAATTATGCATTTAATTTTTGTTTAATGGAATTATGGTCATGAGCTGCAGTGTTAAAGTGCTGTGCAAAATTTGCAATGCCAAATATAGGCTGGTTATACGAAAAATGATAACTAATGGCAAACAGGCGAAGGCACAATTTCCTGTGTGTTATCACCACTTATCAGAATTTGTGAGTGGTTTTATAACTTCAAATTTAAGGCAGAATAGTGGCCGTTAGCTTGGGCACTGTAAATGTGACAGCATTAATACACTTTATTCTGTCGACATAAAAAATAAACACTTTCAACCAAATGAGCATCTGTATTCCTCTCTTCACACATACTACTCTCTCTGAGTGCCTTTCCTGAAATTGCTGCTTGCTCATAGCGGCCTCGCTCTCATGACGTGATCTGGTAATCCATCTTCAAAGCTTCTCCCTCCTGCTCTCCTGGGTTAACGTAGGCGGATGTGCTGTAGCCTGAATATCATATGCATGAAAAATTTGCCATCCCTGCACTTTTTTCCTTCGCATGTTGCAGCCCAGCATTTGATGGATAGAATGTGTCATTTGGTGCAGTGCTCCAGGGCAAGAGGCACACCTTTGAAGGTGGGGGTTTGTCCCTGTGAGTCAAAAGACTGGAGACTGGAAAGTAAAGGCCAACGACCCGGCCTCTTTGTTAGCGTTAACTACCATGACCTGACAGAGCAGAAACCCACTGGAGAGAGACAGGGCTGCAGATTCTCAGTTGAGATCCCAGAGAAATAAAGCATAAACAATCTCAATTCAGAATTCTCAACTGCTACACCTGCAGCTGGACAAATATATTAACCTTTTGCATCGCTAAAGAAAATTTTTGCTGTTTACAAAGTGTAGAAGTTAGTGGTGAAAACATTATTAAGACAGGTTGAAGTTATAGTAGTTCAACTGTAGTGTTCAAACTTTGTAGCAGAGGCTGGCTGCAGACTAAATGATAGATATATGTAATCTATCTTTTAAATCTTTTTTCCTTTTGGTTAGAGAGAAACACAACTGTTGCGGCTTCAAAACATTAACAAATAATGGTATATTTGGTTTCTGAGAGGGTTCATGGATAATATCAATGTGACATTTTTTCCCATCACCATTTGCCACAGTCAGAACCTATTACTGTCTGTTCTGCTGCGGGTTTGCCTTTCCTCCCGGAAGTCAGTCTGCCATTGTTTTCCAAAATCCAGTAAGCTCGCAGAGACATACTGCTGCACTGAGGAGCATAATCCATCATTGTAAATGAGATGACTATTGTAAATATTCCTAGCATGGCTTTATCATCCCACAATAGATATGACAAGATCATCGTGACTCCCACTCTGCCTTAAGTTTCATTTGGCTCCTGCCTGCCACCAGAGGGAAGTAACAGTGCGTAGGAATGCAAAAAGAGAAAATATTCCCACTAAACATGATAGTGTTAAAGTTAAGTTTGCAAAAAGTACGAAGGTCGTCTCATGTAACTGATGAATTGTGTTAGTCAATGCAGCAGTATGTATCTGCAAGTGGTTTTTAATGTATTTTTGAAAACAAAAGGGACCTATGACTTTGGGAGGTGAGACAAAAAATACATCAGAGGGTTTAGACTCCTTAATGGTGGTAGAAAAAGCATAAAATTACACTGGTGTTATTCAATAAAAGATGCAGCCAACCATAATGATATTTCATTAGCAAAATTGCAATACAAAGAAACACCAAACCCCAAATGCTGTTCTGTAGCCATAATTCCTCTGGCGAGAGGACACTGAACACTGATATGATCTAATTTCATCAAATCCTCATTGTGTCAGCGCATTCAAATTAAACTTTAACTAGATTCAACAGTGAACATTCTTAACAACTTTGCAAGATATTCAGGCATGAACCTGGTCTCAGAGTTGACAGGGCAAACGAACAGTGCGGCTGTGACTCAGTATTCTGAGCAGGCAGTAGGTAAGGCGGCCTTCAGCACTTACAGGTCCTGATGATATTATTTCAACAGGCTGTCAGTGGCGTGGAGAGTCATTGCAGTGGTTGAGAGCTAATGGGCCAGATGTAAGAGCCACCTGGCCAGCGCCAGGCCTCCGTATGCTGCCGGTGACAGAGCCAGTCATGCAGAGCCGAGGCTGGGCTGTCTGGTACTCGCCGTTTCTCAGGCACAAAGCTTATTGCCTATTCATTTAGAAGAGCTGCTGAGCTCGTCAGCTCGACATTCTTTAGCAACTTTTCTGTGCACTTGAGTGTGGAATCCATAGTGCCATTTAAAGGTAATGCTTTGAGTTATCCCAACTTGAAGCCAAGATTAACAAGATTTTTGCTGTTAATATTATGATACCAATATAGCTTGACCTTTGAAAATAGAGGTCATGGTGTGGAGCTATGAAACCAAAATCCATCACTTTAAATCAGCCGCGAGCGAAAGCAATATGCAAGCAGTCTTCAGAAAATCTGTGGCTGCACATACTTGAGAAGCAGGCATACTGCTATATCTAGTATGTGGAGTGAGCCGTGCTTTTGGCTTCTCGCCCATTTAATTCATTTAACACTGAGGAAAACAGAGCACCTCTGGCAAACAGGGCAGTAGAAAATAGAGCCGTGAATCTTGATTCTGCAGGCAAATGAACGGATAGGTCTGGAGGTGTGTCATCTGTCTGTGAGCAGAGATGCATTAGTGTGGACACACCCAGTCACTTCTCTCCGTCCCCAGTAACCCCATGGAGAAAAACACTAAGAAATGTACAAGACTGTATGTCTTCTGCATCTATACTGCCTAACATTTAGTCAAAGTATTTGCTGGATATAGATGTTGAAAATGTCGTTGTCCAAAGCGGTTCCTCCTGACAGAAGCATAATTTAAACATAACCTGGGGCGAGAATTTTCTAGAGAGTATAAGGCGCCATGGTATGTATGTGTACTTGTTTAAATATTTATGGAGAGAGGGTAGAAGTGGTTTGTGGCTGGAGTATGATTTAAACCAGCAATAAGTTTGTGTCAGTGCAGAGGTCGACTGTGCCTCCAAGCCAAACTTACAAAGAACCGTGAATACAAGATGATAGCCTCCCACTAGCAATGACCTCGTAAACTGTTTAGCATTTCAAAACACTTTGACCTGTAACTTAGAACCCCCCCACCAAGTCACATGTTAAGTTGATTAATGTTTATCTAAACAGGAAGTGATTGCCAAGATAAAATCAGTGGTGTGACTGGTCAGGGAGCAACGGTGTTCAAATGTTACATGACATGGCATTGAGCCAGTAATTCTTTGTTCATAGAAAGGTGGATTTTTGTATCAAGTATGGTGATGTTGCACTCTGTACTTGAAATGTACCAAAACCTTCATGACCTAGAGGAAAATAACAGCCTAAAATATATAAATACTATTGCAAAAGGCGATTAACATTGCATCTCTGGTGCCATTTTGTTGTTTGATGTTGTACTTTTATTATTCTGCAGCTAATTAGCAAATAGTTAACACACTGACATCACTAGGAGATAATCACAGCACAGCTACAGTGAGGTTTAATTT
>OMLF01012422.1:0-30070 GCA_900302615.1 Holocentrus rufus | reverse complement strand
GGTCACTGATCTTAAACAGAAACATTAGCTGTCAGGTGTCAGTGTCAATCCCTTAAATCAGCAAGTGGTTCTTTGTGGACTCTGTGATTTGTAGCAACACACAAACAAACAGGGAGAAATCCAGCATAGAAGAGGGAGAGCACACTTCTTTCTACCATCAATTTCAATTGTCTGCAGCTACTGTCTATGTTCATAGCTCTTTGCAAGTTTACCAGTGGAAAAACAAACAATATTATAACCAGAGGAAAGGTATGTGTAGCACTTTTCAAAAACAAAGCTACCAAGTGCTTTATAAAACAAAACAGTACACATCACAAGGCAAAAACAGTATAAAGGCTATACATCATGGAGGAGGTAGTGTTGAAGCAAAAAGAGCTAAACATATAATGAAAGTAGTATTTAAAAAGAGGAGTAAAAAAGGAACTACAAAACATATAACAGAGGGTGTTACACCCTAAAACAACAAAACGACACCAGCAACACAATGGAAGTCACTGTTTTTAAACAGTGCTGTGTTTTAGGGTGGTATTTTCCTTTAAGTTGGGGTTGTGAGATAGTGTATAGTTGGGATACAGACATTTCTAAGAGAGGATCAAATGATTCATTTGATGCAATTGCTGCTGGCAAGTAACATAATATAAATAATGCTTTAAAAGTTTTTTCCATTAATTTTGCACAAAGTGCTTCCTTTGGTTTGGTTGTCTGTGGTGGGAGATCTGTCAGGGTGAGACAGATTTTCGTGATTCACAAACATTTGGCAGGTCAGGAAGAATATCATAACAAAACAGCTTGTGATAGGAGATGCAGAATATATTACTGTCTAACTCTGTAGGTGAAGATAGGTACCCACATTAAATAATATTATAATAATGTAATTTAATATTAATACATATTACAGTAAAAAATTGATGAGCTTAGCTGGAAAAGCGCATGCACTTTACCAAACCACCACCGGCCTTCTCACACTGGGGGAAAAAAAATGCCTTGGAGAACAAACTGCCCTTCTCTGCAGATGAGCATGGCGAGACGTAAACACCAGGGTACATTGGTCCTCTATACATCTCCGGCACTCCATCACCCGTCACTGTCTGGGCCTTCCTCTCAGTCTTTATATCTGGAGCGACAGGGTGTCGCTGGGAAAACCCACTGAGCACATCGCAGGCTGATGGTTTCCTGCCCTTCTCCATCACACCTTTGTTCCATCCCCCCTCTCTCAGCCATGACAAGGTAGGGACGAGTTATCACACCCGTCAGCTTTATGAGTCCCTGTCTGCCTGTGCCGCGGTAATAAAGTCAGTGTGCTGCTTCTTCAAAATGGGGTGAGTCACAGCAAGTGATGGGAAATTGGTCAGTGGAGTGTCGTTGAGGGACGAAAAAGTACATTCTGCGCCACTGGCTTCTTTGGATGCATTGTCGGTTTGATTAATAATAGGAGAAAACCCTCATTCCTCCAGAGTATTTTCCACCTGGGAACCTGGCCACAAAAACCCCAAAATAGCTCTAAATCCCTCAAAGAGAAGAGAATTTATATCTATTCTCATTGTGCATTTCCTTATTTAAACAGGTCCACATTAAGACTATTCTAGTACTCCCCAATAGTATTTACTGTAGCTTCTTTGTTGTATGTTGTAACTGAAATAAACCCTAATTATGCGTTAGGGTCCATGTAGAAATACGTTGTTGGAATTGCAAATGAACTCAAATATTTGATTTACATTCAAACTATTACGAAAGCAACATGAACTGTGAATTGCGTGCAGTAAACTACATAGACCATATATTAAAAAAACATATGGTGTCTTACGGATTGTCATTCTGAGTTCATACATATATTTATTTTTTCATTATGATAGCTGCAAATGCCCCTGCAGAGGATTCCTTCGTATCAAGAGCGCTCTGGAAGTTTTCCTGAGAGAAGCTTCTGACAGAAGCTGAACCTGATGCCCCGCTGTGCACTGTGAGTAGTAGTAATTGTGTGAGCAGTAATTGCGCTCTCTGCATCTGCTAGCGAGAATAAGGGCTGCCATTGGGTCAGATGCCTGCTGCCTCTGGGAACATTTAGTCAATCTCAGCACATATGACTACTAAGTCCAATGGATGTGTTTGCAGACCACTTAAGAGGTAATGTGCCTGTATTTAGACCCAATAATTTGTTCTGTACAGATGTACAGAAAAGAAATAACCAGATTGTTATGTGCAAGACGTGTTATTTTGAGTAATTTTCCAATCGTCAGCTCAAGGACATTCATTTTCGTTTTGTAATTTTGATTAACTTTACAAAAAACAGGATATTCATTTCGTAAAATTGTTCTACCACTCGCTTCTGACAGTACACTCAAAAGTATTCAATGGCCGTTTTGTGCAGACCATACCTCTGCCAGAAGTTCATTGAGAGGGTACTTTGTCAAAACCATTGCATTAATGGCTAAACTTGCAGGGGGTGTTGTGCACCTGGAAATGAGGCCATTTGTATAACCTGTCATGTTACTTAAGAAAAAAAAGAAAAAAAAAAGAAACTGTGGTTGGAGATTACTGCACTGCTGCAAAATGGCACAAGGTTAAGCACAGTGCATTTTGCTCTTATGCTGATGTGGATACCGTAAAGGTAGATATAGCTATTTTACCTGTATTTAAGTTACATATGCATGAATGCTCATGCAAACGCACACAGAATATCTGCATTAAACCTGCAATGACCTTGAAACACATCAATCATGCACTAAAGGAATTTCCTTTGAACTATTAAATTTGAAAAGCTTAAAACAAAAATATCCCCTAAAACAAAATTCATGTATCTTAGACAGTTCAATCTCTGTTCTTGACAGTAAAAGCTAGAGGCTCTAGTCTTGATGTTGTCAAAATATCAATCCTGCAGGTGTACCAGTGACAAAGACTGAGGCACTGCAATTGTGTAACTGTCACCCTTACATAAATGAACCAAAAAATGTGACCAGCTTCATGGGAAATCCCAGATGTACTCTTATTATGTCTGTGTCAAGCTCCTGTCAGTTAAAGGACTTTCTAACAATAACTGCATTTCTGTAAGCCCTTTTTTATGCACATTTTGCCATATTTAGTAAAGAAATGCTCGATGGACATAGCAAATGCTGAATAAAATCTCCAAAATATGACTAAAAATTGCTATACTTGCTTGAGGTCGATACACTTTTTATTCAATAAAATGAAATGCGATTATTCTAAATACAAAGCATTATCCAAATTAAAAAAAGGACATGCGCACAGGATTTAATCACATGACCGATTGCTCTTTGACCTCTGACTTCAAACAGACATACCTGCTAACACGGCAGATGATGGTAACATCAGCAGGTGGACAGACGAAGAACTCAAGATATTCCTTTGTTTCATACAAAGAATGTAATAGCAATATCAGATGGGGGAGAGCAACGGGAAATATGCCCAATATTAAGCAACAGTTGATAGATTCTGTCCACTTTGCCAAACCATGCACAGTCATGTAGTTAGCAAACAAGCTGGTTGCCCATAGCAACATTAAGATAATGATGTAGTTGGATATGTCCTCATTCAGCTCCTACAAGGGGCTACGCTTTCTTTGACATGTAGATGTTATGGAAACACACCGTAACCTGTTAATTTATTTTTTGTAACATTTGCTTGTAATTAATTTGAATGTTTTATGGAAATGAGCTATTGATCATGCTCATAGTTTAGGCAAGAATGTCCTTTACATCGTTGTGATAATGGCATATTGGAATTTTGCTTTGGGATGGATTTTCTCCATAATTTATTGATTTCCTCCCTCGCATTCTTTCTTTTTAGCTGCTGTTATGTTATTTCATTTTACCCTGAATAGTGAATGTTGGCCATGGCCAGAGGCAATATATGGTTTACAAGGAGAAATAGATTGCAGGCAATTGAAACAGCATCTAACACACCAGACCCAGGTGACTGGATTGCTGTGCTCATATCTGACTTAATGAAGTGACACTGAAAAGCCAGTGAGGGTCATTTCTGTCTGTTTGTTATTAATAATGGCTTTAATATCTTGAAGTTGTTCTTCAAACTGGTGTGCGGTGCAACATTTCCCTTATGGAGTATTAACTTTTTTTTTTTTCCTTTTCTTGAATTGAAAGGTGACCTGATCCTTTGTGCTGACTGAGTTTTATGAAGCCATAGCCCGTGTAATGAATTCAAAATCAAGTGCATGATTTCAAAAGTACACACTTGTGAAACTGAATTGAACCACAGAGTGGGCTGGTACGTCGGTGGACGAAGCGCTGGTGTGCGAGGGTGTGAATTTGCGTCACGTTATGCCGTTATGTCTACTTTCTTACCTTCTCATCCATCTTATTCTATGAAAATAGAAAAGGAAAATAGCATGCAGGGCTGGACTGCCTGCAGAGGCAGAGACAGGGGAGATTGATACATATTCACCTGTTCATTCCCTCTGCTTCACTCTTTTCACTTCAACCTGAGATATTGTACATTAGACATGACAGCCAACCTGGGTGAATTTACCCTTTCAATAGCAGCACTCCGGGGTCTCTGCACCAGTGAAGAGTGGAGGTGACTATTGAGGTCAATAGAAACCGTACATGTTGTTGGAGATGGTCCATAAAAGCTCTTTTTGACATGACGGAGTGGCCTTGGGGCCTTGCCAACAGACACTTTTCCACAGCGGAGCCCTGTGGCGCTTGTCAGGGCTCGGGTCAATTCATTGTGATTTATAACACAAGATCAAAAACACTATTTGTTTATTGAGAACAGTTAGTCGGGAAACAGTCTCCTCTGGCAGCACAATGCAAATGGGAATCATGCATATTACACTTTGAATTCAGATACCAGTGTGCTTTATGTTATTCCACAATGCCGTTCACCCATTTTGTGTTGTCATCAAAAATAACAGATGTTACCATAATTTGTTTTACTCCTTTGCTCTCAGGCGTTTTAGAACAGGTGCCATTTTTATGGAAACTAAAACTGCTTGCTTATAAAATAAATTGTATTAAGGAATCGTAGGTTAAGTGTCTTGAATAGTGACTAAGCCCAGGCTAGCATGTTTGGCGCTGTGTTGGAAACCAGGCTACTGTGAGCTGGCGTGTCTCCATGCCCCTTCCCTGCACTCCTTCAAGGAGGAGTACTGCACATATGGCCCCCTGGGCGGTATGGATGGGTCGCTGCAATAGGAGTGGGAGGAAACGAGCACAAGAAGTATCCCATCTGTCATGATGTCCTCACTCTCTCTAAAATGGATTAATAACGGTTGGGAGAGAACAGTGAGCAGAATAAAAAAGCATCATAATCATCTGCTTCACAGCGATGAGACTCACAGGATGCAGGGCACTTTAGGATACCAAGCTGCGATCCATTCCTGAGTGACCAAAAAAAAATCTGATTAACGTTAATGCTCAATTTTGGGCCTCAAAATTTCCCCATCGCATTTCCATATTTGCTGCCATCCCAGAGTGACAGTGTCCCATATTACATCATGTGTTTTATAATACACAACCTGAGTAGATTGCATCAGCCCGTCTCAACCTGTCATCCTCATTTGACAGAGAAAAGTCTTTCCCCAGGCCCTCGCCTCTTCATCACTCATGCTCCTCACAGCCGAGCAATGTACACATGCTTTGCAGCCGCTTGTTCTGAAGGGTTCTCATCATGAAAAAGATCCAGCGACGTCAAAAGCTGCACCAGACATCTTCACACATCGGCGGCTCGAAATGTCAGTAAAAGGTGTAGAGTAAAAATGTCAGTTAAAGGTGACTGAAATTTTGAACTTCAGTGCCTGCAGATGCTGTAATGTGATGTCAGTAAATCGCACAATCATGTTTACCAACCTGTCCAGCCTGTGACGCTTTAGACCAAGAGGCAGGCGATCGGAGAAGCCTCTTTCAGTTCTGATTTGTCACCTCCAGTGTGCAGGCAAGTGTCCATGTCCAATACTTTAATTTTATTTCAGCAGACAGGGCAAAAGTGTGGGATCTCATTATGGAGGATGGGACACTCTTCTCTGTTGCAGCCCCACTTTGTGATTTCAGCTGATAAGATAGTAACACAAACCTTGCATGGTGTAGCTTTACTGAGAACGACTATTTGATAGTAAAACTGACAGAATCTCTTATTTTCCAGTGTCTTTTGCCCAGAATCATATTTTAACTTACAGTTCTCATCAACCCCATATTGCTTACCGTGCTTCTTACTGTGGTGAGAGGCGCAGCCACCTCTGTGCACACTCATAGTTGTTATTTATGAAGGGCCAACACTCCTGTTTTTCCTTATCTGAGCTGCAGCCCATTCAGGAGTGCATGTTCCTGTTGCACTTGCCTCATTAGAGTCAGGGAGTTTAATATGCTGCCTCTGTTGGTAGGCAAATAATAAAATAAATTCTGCTCTGCGGTCCTTGCAGTGAAACACACAGGTTTATAAGCAACGACGAAGACCATAGTGGCACGAGGCGCGTGAATAAAGGAAAGTGCTGTGCCAGGATAACCACAGCTGTATTACCCTGTTTTATCCACACCATAATCACATGAGATGAAAACGTTGCGAGGCCAAAAATGAATCACAATAAAAGGATTCCACCTGAGGGCAAAATAATATACACGGAAGCCGCTGTTGTCATCAGGAATGGGCAAGTTACTAGGTCTAAGCTGTGCTCTGGTACCGCAGCAGCACATTGTTTCAACAACAAAATCACACAGCATGGAAGAGAGGGAAATGTGTCATTTTGTCAAGATGTGTTATCATCACTGATGTGCATTCGGTATTGCAGTATATTGGGTATTAACTGACAAAAAACAGTCCTGCAGAATTGCAAATGGTAAAACAATAGCCTTTATCAAATTAAAATGCCAAAATAGGTTATTATAAACAATTAGTTGACGTAGCACACTTTCCCTTTATAACTATTATTTACTAGGATGAATATAAACCACGGCGGCTATGTAAATGGTGTTTCCACATTTTCTTATCAAATTATTGTACCAGTGGAAGGAAATCTGTGCAGCCCACACACCTTTCGTAGTGCTTCAAATCAATTGTACAGAATGCGCTAAAGGCAAAGCCAGACATATCAAATGCATTATAATTTTCAATTTTGACAAAGCCGAATTTCATATCATCCCAGTGTAGGAGGCTGCCCACACAGAGCACACATTGAGATGTGTGGCCTGCACTGCAATAATTCAGTATCACATGGACAGTAGTGAGTATAGGTGACTGTGGGAAAAAAAATAAAGAAAAAAAGATGCTAGGAGGCCCTTCTCCTCAACATAATTACATTACACTTGGCATATCAACCAGCGTAAACTAGCATGCACATTAGCTTTACACGTTATGTTTGACCAAGCAAGTTTAAAGCCTTAAGCAGCTGACATTCAAAGGTCCAATTTCAAACCAGTCCTTCGGCCACTTGACACTTGATCATGTTACTGCTCAGCCTGAATGTCGGAAAGTGGGCTCCCGCTGCCTTTGCATTTCAATTGACAGGGGTTCCTCCTCTTCAGGGGATCAATTATTTTCATAACCAGTGCAATGTAAAGAACTGATCAGCAAAAGCTCCCCCAGATGAGCTGAGCGATGGAACTTCTTGAGCTGAATATTCATGGCGGTAAACAGCATTCAACTCATTAACAATATCCAGGCTACATTACATATTGTAGTATCAGAATGATTAAAATGAACGCACACTGTCTCAAATCTTATGTCCATTTGAACATTTCTAATGAGTGGCTATGAAGCTGCACCTGGCAAATTTTATATGTATTTATTTATCGGCCTGAATCGCAAAATGCAGCTGTGATGGGTAGGAGCATCTTATCCCCGCTAACTAGGATTCCTAGATTCTACTTATTTGTCCAAATGGTTCTGGAAGTGACAAATCAAATTTCAGGGAGAACTATAAACTGTCCCCTAATCATCAGCAAGCTAGCGCTCCATCTAGACAAAGCTGGACTTGCAAGTGTTAGATTTTCTGCCTCTTGTCCCTTCAGTGTACTTTGGTATAAAGCATCACAGCTGGGTTGGTAAACATGAGGGTGCTGTGTGCATCCAATTACATGATTTCTGGGACTGAAATTCAAATAGATGCCTCTCTGTCGTTCACATCTGGCAGTGAGTGAAGTTGTCCAGTGCAGCTTTAAATAATGAGGGTTTTGATATCTTACCATCTAATGGAAATTGCGTGAAATGTAATCGTCCAGAATAGTCCAAAAAGTCCAAAAGTCAATAAATTAATGAGAGGGAAACGTGTCCCTGAAACTGAATGATAAAAATCAGCAGCTTGCCAGTAATCCCCTGAATCGTAATTACATGAAATCAGTGGCTTGCTGGTAGGCTCACTGACATATAAACATAAGCATTGCTTAATGTTAAGCTGAAATAGCTTGTCATTCAGATTTTTACTGCCCAGGAAGATTTTTTTTTTTAAATTTTGTGTGTGGGTTTTTATGTGTGTGTGTTTGTGTGTGTGTAATTTAATCTCAAATTTGCCAAATTCTTGCTGTGCAACTGTCGTTTTGCAATGCACAGACCAGTCGACCAGACAGTCAGACAGCAGCATCGCACCCAGTCCAACTGAGCCTCCTGTTGTGAAACTGAACATGAAACTTAAAATTCTGCAATTTTCTCCAAATTGGCCAGTACTTATCACAGTGTTTGTAAACAATAACATGACATATTTAAAAAGAGTAAAACTGCCCGGCGCTCAGATAGGGTTAACATAAGTCAATGCAGAGACTTGCATCTTGCCTCTGTTTAACATTTTATTCCATTGGGTACTCTGCTCTCACTGCAGGCAAGGACAGATAATTAATCCATAATCCATGATATATTGAATTTATGTGTCAATCATGACAGCCACCGCCTCCATTCTGAGATATCCTATTTAGTTTGATAACCTCCAACCACACAGTTCTGCTCTTCCTCTTGCAAAACAGTTTTTGTTCAACATCTGTCAGGAGATATGTATGTCTGTCCATAAAAGTTTGCCAAGTACTTGACACAATAACAAAATAACAAGTAGAAGCAGAAAAAACACACACACACACACACACCCGCATAATGTATTAGTTGTTCGCTTTGATGGTTTCTTCAGCATTTCACATTCAGTCTAACTTTGAGGTTGTTGGGCTTAATGAGGTAGGCTAAGGTTGAAAAGTTGCTGATAATAAGATGTTGACTCTGAAATTAATCTGGTGTGGGTGTTATTTTTTTAATACTTCTACTCACAGTATTATTTTCCTGACCAGAAACAAGTCATAAATGTTATATTCTGAAGCCCTGATTTAAAATAAAGGTTTAAAATTCCTGTTTGGAAATATCTAATAAAAATCCAAACCGGCAGGAAATATATTCAAATTCCTTCTCTAAGCTAATATCTAAGCAGTCGTGTCACCCAAGGTATATATCAAAGGAGAGTAGAGGGTGCGGACTTTGAGGCGATGTAATTCAAGGATGTGACTGCAACTGCAAGGGAATTGTCTACACAGAAGAGTTTTTAAAGATATTTGTGATAAGGCCTCTATTATTATGTAATTATGGATATCAAAAGGGAGGAAATAATATATGTTTGTCTTTTAAGAGGCCACTTCAATTCATCTCTTATCCAAGCTCATCCCACATGCCGTATTGGTTCTGGACCAGCTGGTATCATTGATTAGAGGCTTGGTATTTCACAAGCCTAGGAAGTAAATAATTGGTAAGCTTTACAGTTTGATGACTGCAGACTGATGTTGATACCACCAGGCAAATTTCCAAAAGCACAAAGCCACAGGAGGAGATGATAGAATGAGAGCAGTGGATGGCGGGTGTACCGATCGATCAAGGAGCAGCTAGCCTGTGCAAATATCACATGGATCTGTGGGTGTAATTTTGTTGAATTGACTGTAGACTCGAGTCCATGTCTTGACATGATTATTGGATTCTTCACGAAAAGAAAGGCAGCTTGCAAAGTTGTTTGAAAATAGTATGTGGGAAAACCATTTTGGGAAAGAACACCTGTGGGGAAAAATAAAATGGTGGTGGGGGGGGAGAAAGCTTGTTGTAAAGCTTGTTCTGAGTGCAGGAATTATAACAACAACTGTGCTAAAGCGATTTTCAGCTAATCCAAGTGCTTACGCCATGTGTGCATGTCCTTGATTATCACTCTCCACAGTGATGTGCCGATCTTGTAATTATTGCACACCCACATAGGGATGCTCTGAGTGATAAGACACATCTTTCTACTAATTTAGCAGGCCTCATTCTGCATGACATGAGGAGATTCTGCAGGTTACCTTGTGTTTGGTGCCGACAGCTCGTCCCTGACAGTGTAAGGTCGACCCCGTTTTGTTCTGCTCTTGTTTTTGGACTATTTTTTTTCATGGGGTTTGAAGAGATATGAAGTTTCACTCTGAGCAGAGCTTGATAAAAAGCTGCATTTAGAGTTTATATCACTATGTCTTTAGGCTGGTTATGGCTCTGAATATTGACTGTTTAATTCCACAATGTGCCTTATACATTTTTCAGGCAATTCCTGAGTAGGCCCTCTGAGTAGTTTCATTAAAGCACCATAATCAGCTGTGAAACGGAGCACATTATTTTATTCAACATCATTTTTCAACATTGACAATGTACCTTTAATGATTTCATCACCCCATGAGACTGGCGGATGATAGCTTATAATTAATCATTCTTCAAGACAAACGCTTAAAAGTTATGGGATATTAGTCTGATAAAGCTTCAAACCCTTACAAGACAACATTTCTACAGCAAATTTCTCTAAAACTCATCCAATACAATTTTTTTGAAGATATATGTTGCTAACCTTTGGTGCAATACCACACCCAGGAAATTACCAGTGTTCCCCCAAATGCTGCAGACATTTCTGTAATTGAAAACCCATCAAAAGAACCATTTTATTTTGAGCAACAAAGTGTGATCATGGCCCCCGATGGCAGATTACTGCCTCCAATACGTAATTTTTTGTTGAATTGGAGCGATCGAGGGAGGGAGAGAGAGATAAAAACATGAAAACAACAACGAATAGAAAATAAGAGCAATAAAAATAGAACGAGAAACAAAAATGAAGAGTAACAATGGGGGGAGAGGCAGGAGGGAGAGATGGCGAGAGAGGCAGAGAGAAAGACAGATTAGAGGACAGCAGCTGGTGACAGTGAGGGGTCTTGTCTCCGAACACCGGTGTAAAGCGATGACACCTGGCTGGCACACAGATCTCAGCACGACCAAACTGTTCGGAGGCCTTTCCCAAGTAAAGCGTCTCATTACGAGGAACAGGGACGGCTGAGAGGACAAATGTTGAATTTTTTTTACTAAAGTACAGGCAACGTCATGAAATTTCATTGAAGTCAGAGTAAGAATACTTATTTAGAAATACCACTCTACTGAAAGAGCTGGCGTGTCGTGCCCACGCTGTTTGATTGACAGGTGATCTTTGGGAAGTGCTGTATGTAAAGTTTCCAGCAATGACCAAAGATGTAACCAAATGAAAAACAAAAAACAACAGATTACCACCTTAAAATTTTGTGCGTTTTTCAAAACCTTACCCCAATAAACAATTTTGGCATTTTGGCATGGTCCTTCTAAATAACTTGATGGATGATTATCATGAAAATGAGTCAGCTAAACCATCAGTTTTGGAAGGTTTCACTCGGAATGACAGTTTTACTGCAGTACCCCTTTTACACTTACATAAAATCCCACGACTATCCTTGAGCTCGATGTAAACAGGTTAACCAGCATTTTAGTCCTGCATTCTGAGCCCTGCAACAGGCTTGGGTAATTAATGGCTTTGGCTCCAATCAGCAGAGGTGTAAACGGGTCACCTGCTAATTTGCATTGGCGAGATGATACAGGACGTGCTCTACGTTTTTGACAGTTCCAACCTCAATGTAACTTTAACTTCTATCGTACAATGAATGACCAATAAATCACCATGTTTTGAGTTGGACTTTGACATGTATTCATACTGCAGTTGTAATGAGAGACCGTCAGGGCAGAACATCGGAGAAAATACTGCGTTTCAGTCGGGTTGGAAGATTTTGACACCAATTAACCTGGAGGTGAACTGCGGTCCAGGACTTCTGCTAATGTAAACAGTGTTTCTTTTCTAGTGAGTAGTCCTTCGTAGGAAAACCCTAAACATGCTTGCTTTGTGCCAGTTCTCCCTGTAGTGCTTTCTCTTATTTCTAACAACTAAAGCTTTGGTAGAAGGAGGAGTAAATACAATCCAAGTGGAATTGAATGTTGTCGAGCATCTATAACTAGTTACATTGCACTTCCTACTGTAATGCTCTGCAGCCTTAACATTGGTGGTTTTGTGGAGGTGGAGGGGCACATGAATGAACTGGAGCAGAGGTAGCAATGTAAAAAATGAGTAAGGTGTATATATAGAGATTGGACAATAAAGATTTATTGCCATTAATATTATTCTTAATGAGTCCATTGGAAACAGAGCCGACTCTGATAGGAGCCCACAAAAAAACGTGGCTTCTGATATGCTAATGTGGTAGAATGTGTGAGCCTGTGAAGACTTGCAGGTAGTCTCCCTGACTGAGCTTACATTAAACCACATTAGTGTTCTGCAGGCATTTACTCTTCATCTAAAAACTGTAATTTGAATGAATGCAGTTCTTTTGGTTGAAGCCAAATGTACAATAGTAGATAATGAACTGTCTCAAAGACAAATCTCAAACACATATTACATGAAATTATTTCATCCCTACTCATCTGTTTGAATTGTAAAATGATGTGTAGGCGTAATTGTAATGTCCTGTAGTGTCTACCTGCCCTTGAGAAGAAAATTATAGCAACCGTCTCTAAGCACAAACTTGATCTTTATGTCAAAATGGCTAAGGTTCCCCCCTCTCTGCGTTTTGCATCTTAAATAGCCAGGGCTCTGTAATCAGGCTACAGCAGGCCATTGTTGATGCTTTGTCATCATGAATGCTGCTTACATTTTCAGCGAGTTGTCTACAAGCTCGGTGAAGTACAAAATAATTACCAGTGGAAGTGGCGCACCACTTCTTTGTGTTGTGTGCTCCACATGGACACAGACGGATAATTAAGCCTGCAAGTTGGAGATAAGGGAAAACCGACAAAAGACACTCAACCTCATCTACACAAAATATATGCAGCACAAATTGCTTAAACAATATACTTTATATACGTTGTAGCAGCAATTAATCTGTTAATTTGTTTTGCATTTCATTACCCTGATGACTGTTCGCGGTACTTGAAGCTGCTCTGGGCAACATCATGTTGGGAGCTGCAAATGTCAACGAGAGGTAACCTTTTTCGTTAATTTGAACTTCAACACCCAGAAATCAATTAGTGTGCCATCATTAAACTGCACACAGCGCGCTCATGTTTACCAGCCCGGCAGATGTATGACGCTTTATACCAAAAGATACCAAAGGGACGAGAGAGAAAAAGGATCTAGCATTAGCGAGTCCAGCTCTTCAATTTTGATTCATCTCATCCAGTGGGTGGAGAAGATTTACTGCCAATGACCAGAATTTCATTTTGGTAAATAGGGCAAATCTACAGCATCTCAAAGTGGGGATGGGATGCTGTTCTCTGTTGTAGCACCACTTTGTAATTCAGGCTGATGAAATGATAGTATTTTTGCATAAAGATCTTGCCTGGTGCAGCTGTTTGGTCCGTTTGAATCAAACCGTGGTGTGTTTATTCCATTCCTAACTCCTTCAGAGAGGTGAGAACATGACTTTGAGCTCTGATGCAGACCAAACAAGCCAACTGTGGTCTGTCTGAAAAGTTGGGACTTGTTGTGGTTCCGAATGAACCACAACAGGGTTTGTTACAAGTGAGAACATAAGGTCGCTGATACATCAAGCCAACAATTGACCCTTAGCTTTTGTCTGGCCGTCTTGAGTCATCCGTGGTCGCAGCTTGCCTGTAGTGTGTGTGGTATGACCTGTGGCTTCAGACCTCGTTGATCATCAGCGGCGAAGGCCGTCAATGATCGAGCGCTTTCTGATTGGCCGTTCAGCCCACGCAAATCAGGGCACGAGAAGAGAAACAGGATTACCTAGCAAACTAGCCACAGAGAGCTGGTTGTGTTAAACCAACCGTCTTCCAGAAACAGAAGACCTTTGGGATAACAACATCAGTGCAACTTTCCATCAAATACATTCCTGGTTCCCATTCGTTTGTATGCCATGTGTTTATAAATTTTGGTTTCCATAACACAGGTCTGTATTAATCCTAACTAAATCAGATGGAAAATGCAAAAAGTAGCAACTTTATTCCTGAATAATACCACAGCACGCAAACTATATTTGTGAATTCATGTGCATGGCAGAGAAAGTTTTTGTTGCTTGTCCAACTGGTGGCAGAAGCAGGTTATTTTTAGATCTCATACGAGACGGGAGGTAAAATCTGGGATAATTCATTTTATTCAATACCGCAGAGATGTCACATCACACTGCAAGAGCTGAAAGCTTGTATAGACTTATTTTAACCTTCCCCGAACTTGGCAGTGTGGGCCTTGGCTTGGTTTCCTCTCATCAGTCATGAGCTGCATGTCTTTCAAGGCTCCTCCCCTATACACTCACAAATACAGCCCCACACACACACACACACACAGACACACGCACAGGTCTCATGGCAGATAAATTATAGATCACAGCTTTGGTTGGCCATCGTTGTGAGGAGTTCAAAGAGGAACCACTACTCTTCCTACCTACTGGCCCACCCACACACACCCACCTGCACACACACACACACACTTTGACTGTAAAGACACACCCCATCCGTCCCCTCTCACTACAGACCTGCAGCATATGACAAAAAAAAAATGAAGGGTTTAGGAAGAGAGAGAAGGGAGACGTTTTCTGTACAGTGAAGGAACAGGGTGGAGAGTGTGGGAGGACAAGACGAGGACGGCTGCGAGAAGAAAGTGTGAAGGCAGGAGAGGATGTAAAATCTCCTTTGACACGTTAGTCTTAACAGTCTGATTTTGCTGACATGATATCTTTAGTAACGAGGCAATTGACGCTGTGATGACACATGCCAGCCACCTACAGTACAGCCCGGGTAGACTCTGAATATCAGCGTTATTGCAGAAAACTCCTTCAAAGGAGAACAGGAAGAGGATTGCTTGTACTGAGTACAGTGAATAAAGTGAGTGCACTTCAGCTCACTTCGACTACTGAAGTTATTTTCTGTTATAACCTAAAAAAAAAAATTCCCAGTTGAAAACAACCTGCTGACAGGGTAAACTGTGGAGGTAATTTTCTGTTATTTCATTGCAGTCGCTACTCTTTCATTGATTGACATAAGACAACAGCAATTCACCTTACGTCCAATTCATGAAAGCTTTTACTTTTGTTGTTTTCAACACCTGAGGCCGGATTTGTTTGTGATACATCCACATACACACCAAAAAAAAAAAAAAAAAAATGAATGCACCACTTTCCACTTTCCGCACGGAAATTGGCATTTATAAAAAGAACGTGCAGTGAGAAATTTGTGCGTCCCTCCACGCATGCTTTGCACTTTGCTTACACACATTTTCATGAGTCAGCTGAGCTGAGCGTAATGTAGCAGTGTGTCCAAGATGGAATTTGGGTGACATTTTATTTGGAGCCTCAATCTTTTCAGCACACCATAGTAGTGTTAACATGTTTTTCTACAAGCATCTTTTTTTATTATCGTAAATAGATCTTGATATTCTTGCCCATATTGTACAGTGATATAGGAATTACATTGGACATTGCATTGGAATATAAAATAGACCCACCCTGTGATCAGTTAATATGCTGGTATGGCTCAGGAGATAACAAATCTAATTTTCTGACTAGTTATCGCTTTTTGACAAGTTATGACTAATTGTGGACAGTAGACCCATGCATGTTTTATATAATATATATAATATGACAATGCATGAACCTCTTGTGAGCATGGTTTTAAAAATCTGAATAAGATAATCTATAGATATAAGACTAAAAATCTTAATATAAAACTTGCATACACAGTTTTATCCATCTGCCTCCATATTTTAGTCTTCGCTTGGAAAAACTCTCGTGCACAGAAAGTGATGCGATACATTTCCGGCAACTTGGCTAATTGTCAAAAGACAATGCTTTTTTTCCTGTGACTATTGGATGGTGTAAGTCTTATTGTGTTGCTGATAGTATGGGTTTGTTGGTGACAAAAACTTTCAAAAACAAGAGATACAGTAGCTTTGGGTAGCAGACTTTCATGTAGGGTTATAACTATGTTTTGTGGTATATCTTAAGTGGTGGAAAATATTTTTTTTCAATATATTTGTTCAGCCTCTCAGCATCTACTAGTTGCTTTCAGAGAAGAAAAATCATGATTCATTTTATTGTTGGTGGATTTTTAATACTTGATTATAAATAAGTGGCAGCTTGAGCTTTCATATATCAGACATTTTTGGGCACTGAGGCACATCATCTAGGACTGAAATGAGTGAGATATTTTTTATGTGCAAAGGCATAAAATGCACAGATTCTTGTGTGCAGAACTACAGCAGCAGCTTTGATACTGCACTGTATGATTGCGTCAGAAGGCAATAAAGATTGTGCAGTGCTGTGTGCCAGATTGCTCCTGTAAGACTGATGTAGATGGCTGTAAATATTACACACTTCTCAGTGTCTGAAGGGAAATATAGGCACCTTTGCCAATCAGAATTTGTAAATCATTGGAACAGTGAACACTAGAAACAGTAAATACAAAGGGTGAAACATGTTGTAAGGGGTGTTCAGGAACCTGTGTTATACTGAGAGCTTTATGTATGACAGAATTAATTTTAAGGTCTGAAAGGTGCAAAGATCTTTCCTTGTGCGTGCGATTTTCGAGGTGTTTGTTCTGTTTTACTTTCATCTCCAAAGATGTTGCCAAGAAAGGGAGCGCCTCTCATGAATTACCACTTCAAATTACTTGTTTCAACAATTTTGTCGGACAAATCACTTCACTTGCTCACAGTAATTTCACTTGATTTGAGAAAACACTTGTCAGCTGAGCTACATCTCAAACAAACGAAGTGACCTTGACGGCAGAAAAATGGGATTTGAGGGCCGAACACAAGATTAAAAGCTAAAATTCCACTTTTTCTTTGCAGCGTGTGCCCATCTGAAAGCTGCAGGCAGGAGGGGTTTTAAAATGCAGGCCTCAGGGCGGACAGTTGCCATCTTGCTGTTGGCTTGATCAGTGTTGGCATCTGACACTGGCAGCAGCGCTCGAGCTCAACACTACATTGGACAAGAAGAGAGAGGGTCACATATTTCCACTTTGCCCTTGGACACTTCTAACAAAGACATTGTCAGAGTGACATCTGAAAACTTGGGATTTTTCAAAGAATTCCCTCCTTCATGATGGCTATTGCGAGAGAGCAAAAAAATCTGGATAATAGTTTCTCCTGTCCAACTTATTGTACATTTTCGACTTTTTCCCCATGGGGTTTCACAATGGAGGAGAAAATATAGCCACATATTATAAGTGTAATTGGCAGAAGCTACGTAAACTACTGGTAATCTTTATTGGAGCATCAAGAAGTTTGTTAGCATTATAATCAATAGTGGCTACCAGAAATTAAATGCTATAATAACTGTAAGTTAACAATCTTGTTCTGATTCATTCAATATTAAGCGCTTAATGACTCAGCATATTACATAATAGGGAATAAAGAGGAGTGAGTACCTAAGTTATATCTCAATTACTGGTTAATCAATGAATTAACTAGGGTACATTACTAAACACTTAGCTAACATTTAGCTAGCGAACTGTATTATAAGTGGTACTGGTTTTCCCTGTAGTAAGAATGATTGCATCTCCCATCAGGAGATCGTCAGATGCCAAAAAGTGCTTTTGTTGAAGTGTATAGGAAGCATTTCATCATAGTTACTTTTTGGGAGAAGCCTTCAGTTTTTCTCCTTCATGTTTTCACCTCCTTTTTTCCACATTGATCCCTCTAATGGGAATTGTTCCTTCCCGCTGACTTTTTCCCCCCCCCTCCTAATTTGAGCTTTCATGTAGAATTCCTCCCTTTTTCACACCTCGTTCGATAATATACCCGGCTATCAGCAGGAGTGCATCGCACCGGAGTAAATTATTGATGAGATATTCTTCAGCTTGACCTGACCCAGTTGGTTTGATTTACAGGCGTGTTCTTTGTGAGGGTTTTCATGAAGAATAGATGCAACCATAATGAGGATGTGCTTCATCATCGGGGCGAGATGAAGCACCGAGAAATGTTTTGTCGGAGCAGGAACATTTGCATGGGCGTGTGATTATTGTGCTGATTAAGATGTGAGGCAGTGCAAATTTAGCTGCGTTTTTAGTGTACCCAATAAGTCAATGGTGGTACAAGACTCAAACATTAAAGTGCTTATCTGCAAAATCCACATTCTTTGATTTTGGCAGCATCCTTGGTGATTCGATCATTGCAGCACCTAGTAGAGATTTGTTTTTGCAATAGTCTTAGTACTGTGAGATCTCTTTTTTGATCTTCTGTTGCTTAAGTTTGAGTTTTTCTCAGTGTCACTCTGTTATCTGTTCAGCCATCATGGCTGTCACTGCTTGTGTTCACTGCTGAGTTCTTGTGTTTTTCCAAATAAAATGTTGTCTCAGGAAAAATAAACCGCATCACTTCCTATTCAAGGATTTTTCCCTGGGAAAAATCTACTGACAGTAGGTGTTAAGAAGAGCAGTTGTAAAAGCTAACTGGATAAAGGTGGAATCACTATTCTATTATATCAATCAGTGATAGTGTGTTGCAAAATGTGCACAAATGAAAACATTACAGATTATCAATTCAAGAATTTATGTCCTAAATAAAGCTTAGCAAAGATGGGGCTCAGCTTGATGTATGTCTTGTCACATGTGAGTTAAAGGGAAAAAATATCCACTCTTAAACACTACAATACTGGTAAAAACAAAACAAAACAAAATGCTTTTTGTGATGTGCCTTGCATTTTGGGGTCCTTTTTTGTTTTGTTCTTTCTGTAGATAACTGGCCAAATGCAAATAATGTGATGTCAGGTCTTGACACTTCCACCACAGCTGCAGTGGAGTGTTTCCACTTGTGCATAAAAATGGGAGTAAATGTAGCGGGATATTGTGCATTAGATATTCAGTTGCAATTTGTTTATTCCCACATGCAATAACTTTTAAGCAAACAAATAAAACCACTGTCATGAAAATATTTGAGATTATTGGAAGAACAGCTTACAACCACTGGTTTCAGAATTTGAGAATATTTTCCCCAAAAGTGAGAACACAGTAGCTCATTTTGCATATGAACTGAGAGGTCAGATAAGAAAACAAAACAAAAAAGTTGGTATTTTGTTCTTCTTCTTCTGACAGTCACAAATATGTTAATGTACATTTACTCATTTGTTACTAAAGGTGCAAAAGTCACGTCCAGTATAAAGCTGACTTTAGTTTGGTCACGTACACATCTAGATGCAAATGTTCACACTCCTCTGGTGGTGTTTAAGAGCATTATGGGAAATGTAGGACATTACTAAATGAAGCAGAAGTAGATGAGGCAGGTTGAGGGAAACAGGGAACCACAAAACAGTAAATTACAACAATTCTTCAGAGAGTAACAGCTGGAATGCATTTAACATCACAAATTGGTGATATGTAAGACGTAGGATATCCAAGGATGAGATTTTCTTTTAAACAGTAGGTAATATTCACAAGACCATTCCCACTCATATTCTGTTTCATCTAACAAAGCAAGATTTATATGTATAGTAAGCACTCCTTTTGTAGCTCAAGGGAAATCAGACATTGTTAAGTCAGGTTTATTTCTACAGCCCACAAAACAACAAACAGAGCTAAATCTAACTAATGAGCAGTCATTTACAGCACTGTGATATACATTGTACCATAACATAACATTAAAAGAAACTAAACAAAGCAGGCCTAACCCATCTAACCTTGGTTAGCTGAACTTGAACCACCAACCTTAGAACCTCAGAATATAAGAAAACCTTACTAGGAAATATAAGTCAATGAAGCCGTGGGCAGTCCCATTCATAACCTAGTACCCCATTGGGATGGCTGAATATGCAGTAGGTGCTGTGACAAAACCGTTATACAGACTATAACATGGACAATTATACTGAAATTACAGAGATGAGAAACATAGTTCAGGGGTAAATCTTCAAGGTCTTTTGTGATGATGACATAAAGAGAGAGTGTTTGAGGATTTGAGAAAATCCTTTAGCTGCACACTTGATACACATTTCAGAAGCAAAGTGTTTCACCTCCAGCTGTATTTCTCCCACAGACTATTCACCAAAGATTGTAGAATACTATAGACTACATAATCAGATCTGAGCAGCAATAGTAATCCCTTTTATAACAAATAAGAGTGACATTCATGCACTAACTTTGCTTTTGTCTGCTCACTGTGAAAACGCACTTGGCTTTAACAGATATTATAGAGGATTTTCGGGTTGGGGTAAAGATTGTGAACTTCTACAAACGGTGATAAACTTTGAAATAGAAAGAGACAAGAATTATTCATTATTGCTTCATTTTAGGCTGGCTAAGTGAATATTCAACAGCTATTGCAGACTGATCCAGAATTGTAATCTCTTTCAGAAGAGTGCATTCAGTAAGGATGATAATATTCAGTAAGACTTAAAGTTGGATTTAACATTTCTTTACCAATATCCCTGCAACATATGTCAGTCATCTTTGATACAAGCATCCTTTGTTATTTATCAAATCCAGTTTTGTAATACGCCTAATTGCTGGCAAATATAATATTAGGCTCATGGCTTCATGCCAAAGTAAAAACAACAACAACAACAACAAGAGGGAACTTCATATGAACCTCCACCAATGCTGACCTTGCAAAGCTGCAGGCTCTGTAATGGCTTATGTTTATTTGATTTTATTTTCTAAGAAATAGCATGTGAATGCAGTGGTGTTCAGAAACCTGACTTCATCCAGGACTTGAACGCAACACAATCATGAAGGCTAAAAGAGGATAATTGTTACAGATTGGGATCATCACCACAAGTAATCGAATAATCTTTCAGTTAGTGGCAATCTGTTCACCAAATTACATCCAAATCTGTTTGTTGCTTTTTGAGATTCCTTGCAAACAGAGAAACAGGAGTGAAAAAACAACTTCCTTCCAATTTCAATGCAAAGGGGAGGAAATTGAAATAAAAACGAACCTTCCAAGTTCCACCTCTGCTACTGTAAAACCTGAATGACGTGCCCACCAGTGGCAATGGTTAAACAGGGACTCTCATTAAGGGGTTTTCACAGGGTACATGTGCAACGTTTACAGTGGGCCACCGCTAACGGTACTGTCACCCTTAATCATGATGCCCATGAAACTTCTGAAAACACACCCCCTTCACTTACAGTCTCCTCCTTAGGCCAGACCCAATGGAAGTGCTACCTCACATTCCACTTATATTGTCCAATATATCATCTGGCTGACATATCCAAGGCACAGTCCTATAAATCATTCCATTCAGACTTGAGCCAGTACCTCCTCCCTTCCTTTCAAGCCCTCCAAATGCTTTTGTTCATTTTGCCTTTTCACTGCCATTCCCTTTCAGCAAATAAGCATATCCAAAAAAAAAAAAAAAAAACAGAAAGAAAAAGCAATATTCCGCATACCCATATCCAGGTAGTTCTTGATATTTGATCTTTGAATAGTTACACGATAAAGTAATATTCTTTTAAAAAAAAAATGAAATTATGAAAACTTGATTGATTAAAATCTAAAAGGTCACGCTTTTTTCCTTGCCAAATTAATTGAAAAAAAAAAAAAACACAAATTCCTATGGACTGGACCTGTAATATAAAGTAGTACATCTGCCTCCCTGGAGAGTGACGTCTGATTTTGAGACCGTGGTACCACAAGGGAAGGATTAAATATAACCCAGTTTTCTCTCCCCTTCATTACTCGTTCTCTCATTACATGCATTACCTTGAATTACAAGTACTTGCCGTTAATGTGCTGTATAATTACATATGCTGTATAATTTAGCACAAAATGTACAGATTTAAAGCAGGAAATATGTCCTATAGAAATGTCAATATGTTGTGATTCCTGAGCTGGAAGCTAGCACATTGAAGTTCAGAGAGAGAGAGAGAGAGAGCGAGAGAGAGAGAGACTGCATTGAATTAGAGTCAACATCAAAAGTATTGCTTCTGGTTCAAAATTAAATAGTACTCACTCTAAAATAATGTTATTGTGTTTGTTGTGGTTGCTGTTTATGCATCAGATTGTGTTTTATGGTACATTTTATGCCTGACATGAATATTGCCCCGCAGGGATAAATAAAGTTTATTGGTTTGAATTGAAAATTTAATTGAATTCACCCAATAACGATTCCAGAAAGTTTCCGATACTAAACCATTAGAGAACCACCCCCCCGTGAACTCCTGCGGCTGGTATTGCTTTGTAAGGAATCTGTGCTATCCGCAATCCACAGCCATATCTGTGTACCTGTGCTGAGTTGGGAATTGTGTCAGCAAAATGACAATAAAGATAACAAAAGCTTCACAAAGCTCTATCCCAGGCTGAAAGTGAGGTCTGTGGGCCAAATTTGGCCCTCCACCAGAAATGTGGGCATCCAAAGTGTTCCAAGATGAGTAATAATCTATATTTCATCGATTTTGATTGAACTTAATAACATTTAAGGTGTTATTTTGAGAAAGATAACTCATTACAAGCCACATTAATAGCCTAAAAGCATCTTAATTGCAGAAATCCAATGAGGCTATTTTTACTCACCTCATTACTGAATCGCCAACACAAGAGACTTCAATTATTTTTGCTCTGTGGCCCGCTGCCCATGTTGAATTTTGGCATGTGGTCTGTTATGCCAAAGAGTTGAAGCACTCCTGCATTATTCTGATTTGCTGTCCCTCGCTCAGAGCATCCACGCAGTTCACAATAAGGGTGTCACACAATTGCACGATGTCGAGTTATTAACCGACAGCTAAGTTGCATGGAAGGTAAGAGCAATTGGGGCTGTATTATCACATGGAGAATTATACTATAAATAATTTTCAACCAATTGTTGTAGATTCTCTTTGTTTTCTAAAGGGCTTTAAAAGTGCCAGGAAACATTGTGCACAGTGCACAGACAGGGCCACTGGGAATGAACTCATTCAGTCTCTTTGTTTTGACCCTTTCCACCGAGCAAAGAGCAAAAGATGTAGGTTGCAATAAAACAACAGACTGAATGAGCATATTCCCAAATGGCGCAAAACTTGTTTTTGAGCAGCAACTGAGATATTGTTCAGCTGCAGTTCCTAACAAGTTCCTAACATTTATATTAGACCCGGGTCAAATTACTGTATGACATGCGCTCAATTTCTCCTCTTGGATTATTGATCTTGCCTGTCTCCTTGGAAACAATCAAAACGTTAACCCTCTCCTGTGTTCCAAGCAGACTGAAGCAAATGTTCCGTTAAATTAAAATTGCCATTATTTTTTTACCATTATGTGCTGCGTGTCATTGCATTGAAATACATTAAAGATTCATGTAGAAATAAGTAGTTTCTTTGCTGTACCTCGCTTTAAGACTCACGCTCTGCCATTATGTATATAATTTTAGCAGCAGAAAATCACCTTCGATGCATAGCTGAGGGCTCTTTCAGACGTTAGAGAGAGCCAGTTACTGTGGCATTGAGCACATTTGTTTGAATCAGATGGCAGGCATTATAACAGATAAGCACTCTGCAGTTTGAGTACCTGCAGTGCTACAAGTTCTGCTAGTCATCAGAGTAAAGTCTAGTACTGTTTCAATACATGACCTCTACGTCTTTATCTTACGACGTCAGAAATCTTTCTATTGGCTACATTCCCTTGCCTCTTGCTGTCTGAATGAACTTTATATAGCTGGATGATGGAAACATGGATGTTATATTCCTTTGCCAACTTCAGTCCTCACATTGATGGCTGACTCTCTTTAATGTCTGTGAAATCACTTAATGCTGCATCAGACATGTAGGCTAATGTAGGGGTGGCAAGCTTTCCCCTTCAGAGGAAGGTCCGTACTTTTATTTTTAGATTTGGTTCCTTTTGATATGTGGATTTGCATAATTATTGTGTACGATGCGCTCTATAACAAGTTCAGTGGGGTCATTTTGCCATTATCACCGTTCCATCCATATGCTGTTTATTCATAAAAGGCTCTTTCCACAAATGCTGAAGGTCTGCTTTACCAAGCAGGCATGAACATAGTAAACACTTCAAAACACCCATAGTGTTTCATCTCTCCCTCAGCCTCAGAATCATCTTTGAAAGCCAAAGGTCAGGAGTCTGCACTCATATAGTCTTTTATGACGGTACCAACCAGAGCTTGTGAAAAGAGAGATTTGATCACTCTTTCCTGTTTATTGCTCATTTTACACTTGCTTACCATGCATCAGCAGCCTGAACAGAGAACCCATGTGTGGATATGCATTTGTATGCACATGCATGCACACTAATTAGCAACCGTGCTCCAGATAGGGTGCTTAACAAATGATAAAGCAATAATAGCTAAATGTCAAACATAAACAATATAAAAGACAGACATTTATTAAAGTAATGTCATCCAAGATGTGCCAAATAGAACCAAATAATATGAATAAAACATAAGTGGCCATTGCTGTGGTATTTCTCTATTGTGTTTGCCAGAGATTACTTATCAGAACAGTGTGATGTCTCTGTCTTTGAATTTTCTGCTGATTAAGTTTGAGTTTCTGTCGGTGGCTTTTCAGCCTTTTCAGCCATAGTGGCTATCTCTGCTCATGCTAACTACCCAGTTCTTCTATTTATTCCAAACAAACATCTGTTAATGCTGTCAGAAACAAAAAAGACCGCATCACTTCCTGTGCACGAGAGGATTTTTCATGATAGACACCAATCCAATATTTCATTGTTTAAAATGAAATATTGGAAATGCAAAAGCTTTCATAAACTTGGTTTATATCGAATTACTATTGAGTTAAATCAACCATTGATAGAGAGCAGCACTTATTTATAAAAAAAATTGGAGTAATATTTTGAACACAACATTGATGTTTCTCAGCTATGTTCCCCATGTAGGGAGTTCCTCAGCCTTAGGGCCTGAACAGCAAAGGTCTGGACCTTTATTGGTTTTCAGTGCAGACTCTGTAATGACCAGGAGGGCCTTGCCGGTGGGCACAGACCTACTCAAGCCCCAACAGTGAAGCAAAAAACTTTAAATAAGTTAGGAAACTCACTGGCACTCACCAGTGTGGGGAAGCTAAAATAGCTGTAATATGATCCTGTGATATGTTTTTCAGTCTTTGTGAATGAGCTGGCAGCAGAATTCTTTCTGGATGTGTCAAGATGGGCAAAGATGTAACAACTGAACAGCGACCAGGAGGTACAAAATAGCTGTGGGGGTGAAGTGAGATGTCCTCTGTATTGAACTTATTATCTTGTCTACATTACTCCCACGGTGAGCACCAAGGGCAGTTTAGTCAGTGTTTTTTATCTTCAGCTGTTGGGAGGCTTGTGGCCTATGTTTCCACATAGCTTCTGCCCTTAATATAAGTTCATTCTGGCAGTGTTGAGACCTTTATTACTTTCAGTAATTCACCAGGGAGGGCTAGCTTTAAAAGTGCAGTGTAGTTTTTTTTTATATCAATAAGTTATTACCATATTTTTTTGGAGGCATCATTGTAATTACCATAAACAAGACCCATATTAAAAGATTGGCAGACTCAACCATCCTCTATGCTGCATTGGATTTCTTTATGGCACAAAACAAAAAAGATGGTGCCCTTCTTCCAGCGCCAAAAGCTAAAGCTTTCAGAGTTTCTCCCTTTGGGTCAAACAAGTGAAAGGGCAATGGAAAAATCAGCTTACAAATTTTTTGTCTTGTTCTGTAAAGAAATTCTACATGTAGGAACTAGTTTCAGATGTTCAGATCAACATGACTTTAGAGTTTTTAAATGTGTTTTTATTGTATTTTAGGCTGGGGAACTAGTTGGACGCAGTTGTCCAAAGTCAGTTATTTTCCAGGATTTTTTTATCACTGCTTTTTCATTCAGGGAGCCGATCAGTCCGTGGTGCTGCAGCATTCCTTTACATTTGCACTTGCAGTTGCACGCCGAGGATATTAAGCAAACGAAATAGTCAGGACTCAAGCCAAGATTGAAACCCACACACGAGGCTACAGTTTGTGGGTGATTTTCTATGAAAGAGCATTAATTTGCCACACTCCTGAAACACCCTGTTTTTCAGTGACATCTTGAGTTCTGACAAAATGGTCTAAAAGTGTTTTTGTAATGACAATTATTATAGAGCAAGAGGTGACGGCGGCAGTCAGGGTGAGAGGACGGGGTAGGAGCAGGGTGAATATTTTAGACCCAGGCTCCCGGAACAATGGCTAGCGTAGCACTTGTCTAACAATGTCAGATTACATGGTCACCAAGGAAACCGACCAAAGACTGGAACACATATAGTCAAGAAGACACATTTCCCCCGACTGGCAGGCCAATGTAATGCTGCGCGGCATGCATAATTAACAAGGTGGCGCACACTCATTCTGGCTTGTTGAATCTGCCGTTGAGTTGAAGCACTTTTTAATGTTGTTCCTCTGCCTTCGCTCTTGTGCGCTCTCCTCTGAAGACTGTCCCCTGTGGGTGTGTGGGAAGGAGAGAGAGAGGGGAAGAAAAGATGCAGGGTGGGAGAGGGAGAAGTGGCTGGTTAATGCTTCCTTCTTTTTAGTGTCCACTTTTAGATACGATCAAAATAAACAGCCGTACCTCAGAGGCATGAGTGCTGAGTTTCATTTCAGAAGTGTTTGTTTTTAGGCAATGAGTCAAACACACCAAGGAAGTATAGATAGATAGATAGAAAGTCTGCAATGCTTTACTTTTTATATAAAGAGGGAATCGATATATCACTAAATCGGAGCGTGCACGTATAAGATCGCCAACAGAAAGTCGGGCAGAGAAGCAGGTAGATTGACAGACAGGTAAGCAGACAGCCAGTGCTGCCGGGTGCTGGGTGCACCTGGTGTGTAACCCGTGTTGCGTTTCACGGGTCAGGGCTCGCGTGGTCCGTCCCTGCAGGACGTCAAGAGAGATTGTATTCGGTCGCGGCCAAAAAGATAGGAACAAGCTGACCCAAATCTCTTCGCTATCTCTCCAGAATGCCTCTTTGAGGAATGCGCGCTTGTGGGAGGCTGTGTATGAAAAAAAGGGGGAAGGGGGTTGGGATTTTTTTTTCCTTCGTAATTACAGAGCACTTATACTTTGTAATTTATTTCTTTGTACATCCCCAAAGAGAGACGTGCATATAGTGTTGCATGTATGCGGTAAATTTTTCATGATTTCTTTTACTGGTGTCTTTCTCAGGGACACTTTTAGAGCGATGTGCTCATTTACTTTTAAGGGGTTTGAACTCGTGCCCTCCCAGTTACAGGAAGATTTCATTTACTTATGCATTTTTTCATGTTTTATTTTATTCTGTATCTTCCTTTCATCTTGCTATATTAAAAAAAAACAAAACGTGTTACTCAGTCCTCCACCTTCATCCTAGGGGACAAACAGGGGAGTTGGAGTTGACACGACCAGGAAAAAGGAGCCGTCTGTGGGGAAATAGGGAGACGCAGTGATGTGACTCTGCCAAATGTTTACAGGCAAGCTGACATAGTTAGAAGATGGAGAGGGCTGAAACGAGGCTGTCTCTCCGCACTCTTGGAGGAATGAGAGATGGAAAATCTAGGTCATCGCCACTGATGCATTGCAAAGCGAACTTCAAACAAACCTGGCCTTTAGCGTGATGGCTCTCCAAAGCTGTGTTACATGCCATCAGAGACCGATCGCCATTTTCTGCCAAGAGCTGCCACTTAGTGATGCATTGATTTCTACTTGACATGGCGAGTAATCACAAGTATTGCACACTCTTTATCTATCTATCTATCTATCCATCTATATATCTGTCTATCTGTCTATCTATCTATCTTTTGCACACTTAGGCTTTTTTATATGCCAAAAAAAATCGGAACTAGTATTGTATTGGACCTGGCTCTGTAACCAATTAGTTATTGGTCCGCAGTTGGACCACATGCTACGTTGCTACTTCTCATCTGCCCTTCACTTGAAATTGCCTGAGGGAAGTCTTCTCCGTAATCATAGCCCTGGGAATTGTGGTAAAAGCTTTGTTCTAGTATTGAAGGCTGTATCTGTCTTTTTCAAGGGCAGCTGGTTGAAAGAGGAGTCCTGTGTTAGAGAGGACTCCACTTTATTTTAGAGGCAATCCTCTCAAAATACACTGTTTGGGCTTTTTTTTTTTGTCCCGGTCTCAGTTAAATTATTCTCATGTGATGATTAATTACTTGAGTTTTAATGCATCTTACTGTAGTTTGTGTGTGTGTGTGTGTGTGTGTGTGTGTGTGTGTTTGTGAATGAGGAAAACAGCAGCACAAAGGGAAAAAAGTAACAACTCAGCACCAGCGTTTTGAAAGAATGCGATTCAACATTTGCTCTCACCGTTCAAATCCAACAGCACAGACAGCGTTTGAGTCTAAATAATTGTCTGAATTCAGACTACAGATCACTAGTTTGCGAAACCCTTGAAAACCCTTTGGTAACAGAGATGCAAACCGTTTTAACACCCTTGTAGTCTAGGAAAGAAAGTTGAGTGTTTTTGTGCTCAATACCACTGAATAATTATATAAAAAAGTGCCTTATTGTGTGCTACATTGCATAAGCTGTACGTAAATAAAAGATGACATGGCGAAGGTTGTGGGTTTGCAGATTGTTTAGAATAGGAAGGCTTTCTGAGTCAGAGTGTTAAGAGAAAGGGAATCGGAGGGGAGCCAGGGTGTAGAACCGGGAGAGGAAGGAGAAGTGTATATGACTTTATGTGAACATGCATACAGATGGTCTTACCTCAAATCCTCCATATAAGAGTATTGTATTTATATCCGAGTGTGGTTTTAGTTGCACAAACATTTCTTGGAGGCAGAGCTGCTTTGGAAGCACACATAATCTAATCTCATTTTCATACCTCCCACAGTTAATAACCAATTAATATCAGCATCTGAACCTGAAATGCCCCCTGCTCGTTTTGTATCCTCTGTGTTCAAGCACTGTGTCTGTATTTTGTACTTTATTCTCAACAGTCCTTGTTTTGCTAATGCAGCTACTGCTGTCTCCTGTGGCATATTTCCCTTGCTGTTATTTGCGCTTATGCGCAACTGAAACAAATACATAAATAAGCAATAAAACTGTAATCTTATTGGTTCAGTTAAACAAGTGGGTGGAGCCAATGTACCATCATTTCTCAAAGTGCAGGTTAGCTTATTGACAGTTTTGATAGAGATATTTTAATAAATGGCTAAAAGTTGTGTGACACCTAGCAGTTAAACAAAGTTAGCATGTGATTTGGTTATCATGTAAAATGCACCTTTTCCATATTTACTTACCACTTTCGTAGGTTGTTCACATGCACTTTAACCAAAATTGCAGTATTTTCAGCAGCATTTGAAGGCAGCATTTATTTGCAACTGTAGCAACTGTTGACACAGTGACAAAGTGTGGAAAATGTAGGAGATAGAGTTAAATATTGGCCTTTTGGACAGTGGAGTTTTCCCACAACACTTGCGTTATGCTGTTTGGAGTAATTTTCCGGCCATTTGTTGCCCTTTGTGAAACTCTAAAGAACTAGTTTCCATTCACTGCACTCTATACTACATCACATAGCAAACTTGCGATGTGATGTAGAGAGATCACATCGATGTTCAGATGTTCAGAGAAGAGTTTTGATTGTATTTTCAATGCAAAATTTTGCTTTGGTTTGCTAAATCAGAAAGTGACAAAATCGTGACTGCACTATTGGCACTGGCAATTACAACGAATTTCATTATCAGGACAAATGTGTTCATTAATTACGTGTGGTCCCAACAAATAATAATAATAACAATAATAATAACAGTCCCATGCATTTTTTCAATCATTGGGAACATTGTGTCTATTCTAGTAAACTTACCTGCTGATTTCACCCACTTAGCTCCATAGTACTTAGAGCTCTTGCAGCTCATTCCTGCCTCTCCTGTATTTATGAATATTTCTTGTTTCATCTTGG
>OMLF01012421.1:7049-17532 GCA_900302615.1 Holocentrus rufus | reverse complement strand
CTCACTCCCTGGTCAGTTTGATGCTAATGCTTGCTGACAGTGCCAAGTACTGTACATACTGTACAATAACAGTATACACACACACACACACACACACACACACCGCCTGTTCCAGGTAATTATGGATCAGTGTGTTTTGGATAAAGTAGGAACTACTGTATAAGGGATATGGGTTTTTTAATGCAGCACAGTTATACTTTGGTTCTTTGCCTTCGCTTATACTGGCCACTTGCCAACAACAGAAAATAGGTAGAGTTAATTAAGGAGCAATATGCTCCAAAAATAACATTTTTCTGCCTGCACTGTTTTTGTATGGATCGGACAGCCTAGCAACTAAGATACTATCAGTTGATTGGGTTAATGTACTGGAGCCACAACATGGGTAAATCTTGTTGTGTATGAGGGAGCCGGGTAACGTTTAAAGAGTGGAGAAGGATTTTTTAGAATTCCATCTGAGAGGAGCAAACTTGGTCAAAGGCAGCTTTGGATTCAGCATGTGAGGGAGGAGCGAATGGGAAGAGGGAATATCATGCATCACATTGGTTGGACCGCCGTGTTTAACTGTTTACCTTTGAACGTTACAGTTAAAAACAGCTGAACATAACCCCAGAAATAATCAAATTTGCCGATTCACAGACCTCCACAACTCCAATGAACCACAAGTTTTCTACCAGGCAGTGACTGTTGTTGTTAATGTAACATCACACTGATTAATTTTTTGTGTTTGAATGCACATGATAGGTTCCAACCAATCAGAAACAAGTATTCACCCTGACCATGGTATAATTATGCTCTAAGTCACTTGCAGTTGTGCGTAACATTTTTATTCAATAAGATGTTAATTAAAACCTCTTCAACCCTGCCATTCCTATTGACTGGGTTTGCAAATCATTTATGATGTTGCACGAAAGAGCAAAGAGTTTTATTTTAAATCCTAGCAGAGATCTCAAGGTTTCTAAAGACACAAAATACGTCACGCCAATTACAGGCAAATGTATAAAATTATTCACAAAACACTTGTTTATATTCTATTTGATGTAATGCTACAGCCATAAAACAATAGCATCTTTGGTTTAAATATTTTACTCAATATACATTAAGTGTCATGTAGCTTCCATGATGTGTTGCAATCAGTGGATAAATAATATGTATGTGGCTTTGCATACATATGAAAAAAAAATTTCTAACTTTGAAGCTCCTTAAGGGGAAATTTAAAGGAGAAGTTTAAGGGATTACAAAAATCACTATACTAGTACACAATGAGGTACTTGCATATACTGCTGGTGAAGTTTTACTTTGAAACTTTACTTTGATAGTCCAGGCTGAGTGTTGTGTTCAATACTGTTCAGTAGCAGCCAGAGTGGAGAACCAGCGTTATCAACTGTAACTCTGAACACAGTAGTAGGCTAATGCCTCAAGGAGGAAATAGCTGGGGGTCCAACATTGACATTAGCAGCTTTAGCAACTTCTTCACATATGTGGGTCATGGCCATGGCTAATGGATGACACCACAGTGTGTTATGTAGAACATGCATACAGCAATATACACAGAGCCTGATTCTCCAGGTTTCAATTTGGTTATCACCCTCTCAGCACTACCCAGCCTCCACCTCAGCCCGGATTACGTGCCCCAGATTTCACAGGTCTTAAGAGAGAATATGCACATGGAAGTTTATTATTCTGTGTAAGCACAGATGGTATTTTGCAAATCCAAACACAGGCCAAGACATTTTACCTGAGCTTTTGTTAGTTTGCATTCCATCAGGCTCAGAAAAGCTTCTGGATAATATGAGTGTGTCCCACTTTTGGAGCAATGCATATAAAACACATATATTAAGCTTAAGGAATGAATTTATTTTTAATTTCAGCTCAACACATTCTTATAGAATGCATATTGAATAGAAAAGGTACAGCTTGTTTTTTATGGCATTGCACAATAGTGCAACATCCTAAATGACTGAGATTTCATAAATGAGGATATTTAAGTGCATCTTCTTTCCGATTATTTGAATAGTTATTTGGTCATAAACTACAAATACTGCATTACTACTGTATGCTTCTTGCTCTTTAGCGCTATACAAATTCTTACACTGCAATACAGGTCAGGGTTAGCATTTAAAAACTGGGTTAACAATGGGAGCTGGTGATTTTTTTTCACTGCTTTGTTGCTTGTCCCTCTGGCACATAAAGACATAAACCATAAGGAATGGCAACTTCAATTTCTCTCCTCACACATGATCCCAGAGCTATTGGTACATATGACTTGTCACAGTTGCACATTAGCTGTGTTGAAAACACATTGTTTTCTAAGAGAAAATCCATTTGTTTCCATGGTGATGCTATCCTCCCTCATCCAATTTTCTTGGCGGTTATTTATGGCTAGTTTTATTGAACCTTATTGAAAAAGAGGGGGAAAAGAGTTACTTCTATTTGTAATTTTTCACTCTCAGTAATAAGGTGGTTTGTGGAAGTAGATCATACTGCAAGGCCCAATATAATATTCTACTCATACAACATTATCATCTTTTAAAACACTTTGGTTTGACTCCATGGGCTCTAAACCATCCCCCATCATTGCTTACC
Organism: Holocentrus rufus; assembly: GCA_900302615.1. Lineage (NCBI taxonomy): Eukaryota > Metazoa > Chordata > Actinopteri > Holocentriformes > Holocentridae > Holocentrus > Holocentrus rufus. Next base: position 14,949 of record OMLF01012421.1, on the reverse strand, counting down.
ATTCATGCGTGCATTCACTCTTGTTCTTTTTTTTCCAACTTGCTTTATTTATAATTGAAAACAGGTATATTTCCTTTCTGGAAAACCTTAACAAACAAACAAAACAAAATAGAACACAACAAAATGTACAATTGCTGAGTTTAATTGTGCGTGTACTACACAGTCTGTCACATGGAACCAGGAAGTACAAATATGACACTGCAGATTCATGTTTAAACTGCAAATACAATACAGAAGAGAGATATCACTTTAAAATGAATTTAATCAGGTTTTTGTGTAGTCACAACTCCGTAAGATCATGAAGCTCGAATGCCATCCATTTCACCTGAGAAATCAAATGACTGCCCCCACACAAATTGATTTATTTTATACAACTGGAAGGAATCGTTAGAAGTGAAGCATGGGGAAGAACTAACTTCTTTTTCCTCGCCTTGCAATATGTCCGTGGCCGATTTAATCCTAAGACATACAATAGCAATCTCAGTGGTGTCAGGGCCTTTTGTTATGAAGCCAAAGCCAAGTGTCTGACCCAATCACTTCAATCTTTTTTCATTCTAAGATCAAGGGATCCCTGGATGAGTACATCTTTTCACGAGAAAGGAAGATGGATATTCAATAGGGTAATCATGCAGTCATATCTTTTGTAATGTACTAAAGAGCCCTGTTAATGGCTTTAAATTCAGTTTGTGCTGCTAGAAAATCACTTAAAAAGTGCAATGAATCATTAAAAAATAAAAAAAAGTCTTTATTTTCACAAATAAAGCACTGGTTTTATGCGTCCATATTTTCACTGCATCGAGCACCTGCCTTGATAATGTGGGTGTTTTCATAAACTTGAAGAAGCCGCAGAGTGTTGAGTCAAATTCAGGGTGCAGTTCACAGTGTAGAGACACTGAATCTAAACAGAGCAGTCCAATACTTACCAGTGAAATTACCAAGACAGCCGTAAATTTTCCTCTTTGGCTTCGGGTATGTTGACACACTGGTATTATACAACAACGGCTATTTGCAATGTTTGACAAGTGATTTCGGCAGCTTGAAGTCACAACAGACCGGTTAGACTGTGACAAAAAAAGTAGTGCATTTATTAGGATTATAAAGATGGGACAAAAAATGCAGCCAATGATATTTACATTATTTCTCGATGTAACATACTAAAATAAGATATTTCATCCAATTCTGCACCAATTTTAAAACTATAAGAGGTAAATTGAGGTTTATGTTACACAATTTTTATACCTGGTAACCACCCAGAAAGCTGTAAGGTTGTGTTTTTCAGTAGGTCTCTAAGAAAGTAGCTGGTGTATTTATGATGGGAAGTGTTGCACGTCACATGGGATGTTACATTTGGATTGACGGATTGTTGGGATTTATCATGAACAGGCAAAACCCCAGGGGCCGTATTGTCAAAGCTTTAAGAGCAGCCTCTAGTGATGAAATTCTAATGATGTTTTCTGAGAATTTCCCCTCAAAAATATGAGTAAATCCTAGTAAAGACTAGAAGAGTGCAGTCAGTAGAGTGTCGATCTCCAACAGTTGTGTGGGGACACAATGTAGATAGATGTAGACAGGTGTTACTGCTTTGTGCCACAACTCACTGTAGAGGGTGAGAGGGGTTTTCCATGACTTTGATCTTGTTCCAGGTCCAAAGACCCAAGAAAATTAGGCAAATTAGTGCACTGACGTATGAAACATCAACAGCTGTTTTACACTTCATTTTTTACAGTCATGAAGAATCAGGCTATTTAACCTATTTGAACCCCTGTTTGTTGACAGATTATATCAGCCTCTGACACTTTTTACAATTTTGTTTTCTCGTGTCTCTGCTCTGTGTTCTCTTGATTTGTCCAGAAAACGCAACGCACGTCCTGGATTTTTTCAACTGTGATTGGAGTGAACATGGCCACAATAGGATTAAAGAAATGGTCTATTAGGCTGATAGGCCCAGTAGTATGTGAAGAGAGAGAGAGAGGGAGAAAGCAGTGATGGTCGAGCGAGTTAAACAATGAATGGAGTGAGGGAGCAGAGGTCACGAGAACAAACATTTTTCAAAGTTACATAAAATTGTTTTAATGATCACACCATGCCTTGATAAAGAATGAAATCTTTGATTAGTCCAAGAGCAACATGTTGAGTGCTTTTATGTTTATTTACTTATTTAATTTTGAGCAACCAATCACAACTTTTCAAAGAATACATCATACGTGGAAACATAGGTCAACTACAAAAAGTCCAGTCCTTGTTCAGAGTTGGTCTGACAAATCACTTCTAATAAATAAATAAATCACTCACATCACTGGAAGTAAAAATGGAACTGGATCAAATTAAAAATGAAAGAAGCAGAACAGAAAAGGGATGTAAAGGCGATGTAAAGGGATGATAATTTTGAATTGCAGCTGCTGAGATAAAAACATAGAAACGCACTCTGAAAACCTCCAGTCACCAGTGCAACTTTTAAAAGACCTTCTAATCCCATGCTTGGTTGCCTCCGATGCTACACACTCACCAAGTGTGTGAGCGCTGCTGCACCGTCGGACAGCTCTTAGCACAGGCAGCGACAGCCTCGGTGACAGCCCTGCCGCAGACAAACAGCACCAGGCTTTCGCTAGACTTAATGCCATTGTTAATTTGTTTACCTTGATCAAATAGTCCTCATCACAGGAGGAATTTGTCTCCAGGATGTGCTTGGTGGGCCCTGAGCTATAACTCAACACAGTCACTCCATTTGTCAGGGAGAGCTCTGACAGTCGGCCTAATTAGTTTGGTTGTGACAAAGGAGCTGTCTCGGGGAAACTGCGAACATCAATCCATCTATGAAGGCATGTGTTTTCATAATATAGCCAATATAGTGAGCAGAAACATGCCTATTTGGTGTCTGGTGAGACCGCATCCACAACAAGGACTAAGTGATCCGCTTGGAAAATGAGCGCATTAAAGCTATGTTGTAAATATGTATTTGTTTGTCAGGTTATTTAGCTGTTTTGATATGATGCCAAGCAGTTTATATATCATTCCTCAGCCGGAGTCTTTTTGAATACAACCTGCATACAAATTACAAACAAAACACGTTGTGTAAGCTGTCATTTTGTGATACCGCAAAGATTTACCGCCCGGCGCCTTATCTGCCTTCATCCAAATTTTGAAAGGAGCACCTCTGTATAAACCTGTCTCCGCTCGAGTTTGAATAAGCCCCCCCATGAAATGAGACGGGACTCGGCGAGCCTGTTTTTTTTTCTATCAATTTCCCATATTCCTGTGACATTTTTAATGTCTGATATTGCTTTTTTACAGGTACATATATTTTATTGCGCACACTATATTAACCAACAAGCAATAATTTGCAATCTGTCTTTACAAATCTTGTCTCGCCGCAGCCAGGAAGGATAGTCAGGAGAGACTGTTCTCTGTCTTTAAGAGTCATTTTAACAGCAAGACATTAAAGTCGGTGGTGCTCTGCCTCTCCTGGCATCCCTAAAAGCCACTTCCATATAATACACATGCACACACACAGAAAAATACAAATTCCCTCAAAGGCCTTTTCGCCCCTGGCTGTCTTAAAATGTTATACGACATCATCATCCTCAGGAGGATGATTCTTTTTTAAAGGCACTCTTCACACGTTCACAATGAGGACAGCATCCTCTCCGTCTCTGTTTTCTGCTTCACCACATCAACTTAAGCTCTCCTGGGTGTGCACTTCACTTTTTTGGTTGGGATATAAAACTTTTGAAGGTTTGTGTAATAAAACATTCAGAATTACTGGTGAGTTTTGTTATGTAGAAATGGCTGTGCATAAAGTTATCAGGCTTTCTTGATGAAACAACTCACAGCATGGACTCCGTAAAACCACTGAGAGAATGCAGGAACTATACCATTTAGCATGTTTTATCTTTCTGTTTTAATATTATAGAGGGAACATTAACTTGCATTGACTTTTTCATGTTGGAAAAGCATAATACTAATTACCTCGAGTTTATGAAAAACTAGAACATGCTGCTCAATTATCTTTTGTTGTTTATTTTTAATGGTTTAAACTATATGTGCACAAATACTAGCCTAAAATTTATGAGGAAACATGGGGCTTCCTAATAAATAAATAAATAAATAAATAAATAAATAAATAAAATTAATAAAACATCAAGGGGTTTGTGCATGGGCTTATCTCAAGAATAATGTGAGATAATGTGGTGTTTAATCTCCTCCAGCCAACAAGTCTGAGGTAAAACTCGGCTATAAAGAAAATAGGTTACATCAATTATGTCTGCAGTCAAAATTCTATCTATTTTGAAAGAGTGTTGACCCAGTAAGAAAAAGAAAAAAGGAAAAAAAAAGAGTGAATATTTTACTACTGCACTTGGAATATCTGATGCATTATGAAGCTCAAGGATAATTCATGATGAGGGAGTATCCTGCAACACTTTTGGTTGCACAAATACAGCTTCAATGCAATTATGAACGGCAAGCACGTGGATATGCTCCTGTTTTTCTCTCTCATGCACAGAATCCCACACAGAAACATAGCTATACATATTTAGATTTTTATGTTTACCCTGAACTAAAGTTTTGTGCAGCAGTACCTTGCAGTAGCCTGCAACTGCAATGCAAGATCAAAGCCACGACTTCACTTGACCTGAAAACTTAGCTTTACTTAGCCTCCTGGTTCCTCTGCACAAAAGTACAGGCGCACACAGTCATAAGATGAGTGTCCACAGACATGATATGATCCCTCATGGAGTGGAGGTCGGTAATCTGTTCAACCTTTGGAGCAGTGAGTCCCAGGTTGAAGACAGGAGAGGAGCCCCCTTTGCAGCCTCTTTGCCACTAAAGGCCCTAAAGTTGCTCTCAAGCCCTAAGCTCCCTTTCTCTACCGGCGTTTGATGTCGAAAGAGGAAGATAGACTAACCACGATCCTTTCTGCAGCCTTTTATTTTGCCAGCAAAAGAAGCTGCAGCGGGCCCTCTCCCTCACACTAAGTCATATTGATTTCATGACTTCTTAGAGACACAGCATGCAATAAGTCCGGGCTACTTTGCATTTTCATACCCCCTTCGTTTATTTGCTTTGTTGAATCTCAAAGCAACGGTTGGAATAAATAGAAAATAAAGATTAGGTTTGGCCACTGCGAGGCTGCTTTGAAATTGGCTACTGTGTTGTGGCTGTATGGAGGATGATAGAGAAGGAAAAATCTATTTTCAATTTATCTCAATTGGGCCCAAAGAAACATGGCATCTGAACAGAGTTTAGCCTGCTGTGCTGATGCAGCATAGCTCTTAATGGACATTAACATTCACAGCCTGGCTCATTTGATCTTCCCCTGTGCTGTTTGTAAACCTTCCTGTTCGGCGCGCAATCGCGAAGACAGAATTGCCTCAGTTTAACTGTGTGACATTCTCGCAGGTCAAATGAAATCTCAGCGTGGCTTCGGCGCCCGTTCACAAAAAGTAATGGCAGCAGATTTTTTTTTTATTTGCTTGTTTTCTCACACTGTGTCGCAGTACCGGGGTTGTGGACTGTTGTATACAGCTGGTGTGGCCTAAATTGAGTGCCTATGGAGATAAGAAGCACAATATGAGGAAATATGCATAATAGAAAATAATTTCTTCCATATCTTGACTGAAATGTTTTACTGTTATTATTATTATAAAGCCATAATATTCCCTTTCCAGTTGCGGTTGTGCTATTCAATAGCAATAAGGCTGGCGTGACTAGAGAGGTAGAGACAGAACTGGGGTAGTCAGCTACGATGGACACACAGCAGCCTCTAATACCGAGCCACAGCTGCCTGTGAGCTTCCCTCATGTCACTGTAGGCTGTAGCTGACAAACAAGACATAACCAGCAGATCCTCTTGTTACTGTTGATATCCTGTACTTTACAAGCTAGCAGCATCAGAATTCAGCATGGATATGCAGCCTGTCAGATACGCTATGTGTTTGCGTGTGTGTGTGTGTGTGTGTGTGGGTCTGTGTGTGTGTGTGGCTAGCAGGCAGAAAGCCAGCATGACCCAACTTCAGCTTTTCAGCTTTAGTGCAGCGCTGCAGACAGCTGTGCCACAAACACAGTGCTGTGGACCGCCGCGAGGGCCTTTTATTTAGGTCACATTCTGTGCTTCAGTGGCCAGCAGAAGGGAATCTCTGTCAATCGACTGCAATGAATACCTTTAGTTGGACTCAGCCCAGTTTTTAAGTGCCCTCTAAGAAGCAGACACTGTGTGCGTGTGTGTGTGGGTATGTAGTGTGTGCTTTGTGTGTATGTGTCTGTGCCTGTGCTTATCTTCCCCTACAATACAATTCACTCTTGTGCAGAATGTATGGGGGTGGGGATTCGACGTTACATTTTCCATTTTCACTCTAACAATACAAGATAGAATAATACACTGCAACAGGCTTAATTCTCTCCCAGGGAGATTTGATCCCAGGCCTTTGTGCAGACAAGGAAATGGCATGAATTATTTCCACAATTCTCCAGTTTATACAATGCCCGGTTTGCATCGACCTCAAAGAAAATAATAAAATTCATTCATTCGGTGTTTATTCCATGCACGCGTCTGCACGTGTATGTGTCCAGCACATACTGTTCTCCAGTTATGTAAAGAATAGGCCTGATATTATTTCATTCCTCCGCTCTCTGTCTTATTTTCTCTTATGTTTCTTCCCGCTGCCCTTTTTTTCCCTCCCTGCCCTCCTCCTCTTCCCCTTTTTCTTTTTTATTTACCACAGTGGCCTTTGGTAGTGCATTATAAATCGCAGTAATGAATTCCCCACGCTGACTGGGCCATGCTGCTGTCACAGTGCTACACCGGGGCTGCGTGGGCTCTTATTATTGTCTCGTTAGCCTCACCTCCAGTCCACTGGAAACAGTGTGGGCTCAGCAGCTGGCCGGCCGCAGCCCCGGATGGGTGAGGAAGGCAGTTTAAGGGCCCTGATGGATGCCATTGTTTTCATGTCACCATGTAAGGGAAAGGTCGTTTATTGCCCATTGCCTCGGCTAACCCAAGAGCTGTCGACTGGGTTTTACTGGCCAATTAGTTTGCCCTTAGAGGAGAACTAGAGGTATAGAGGGACACAGCAGGACCAGACTGTGATTATTTGTAGTGTGTGCGTTTGTATGTGGGGGAGTGTGTGTGAGTGTGTGTTAAGCAGGTGTGCAGTAAAGCAAAAATAAATGCTCTGCTCGAGTACTACCTTGTCTATTATGTCCACTGTACTGTGAAAAGATTGGGTTGTCTGTACGGCACTGGCCATTTCAGTGTGATCATCTCAGGGATTAAGACTCGGCGAGGGACGTCTACATCTCTTCACCCGCTTCTCATGACATTTTTTGTTTCATTCTGTTGCGTTGAGACAGATGCCTCATTTCTAACAATACCCTGGAACAAATATAGCATGCACTTGAGTTGGAAATAGATCTGAACCCCACCTTCTACCTCTTCCGCCTTTGTTTCTCTCAACTCCCTAGATCTTCTGTCACTTTTCTCCCTTGTGTACTGAAATCCACTAGAGCAAACAGAGACGCGGGAAAGGAAGCTTGAGGACAGATCTTGATGTCAGGGACCACATGCCAAGTGACGGCTATATTTAGAGAACCTCCTTTAGAGTTTTGAAGGACAAAAATAAAAGGATGAAACAGAAGAATAGGCCCCAGCTCCTGTCACATCAGCATGTTTTCACATCTGCCGAGCACTGCCAAAAGACATCTTTATAAAATTAAGGCAGATGAAGACATTACTGTGCTGCCAGTGTATGCAAATATGAGGTATTTATAATTCTCTTTTCTGTCTCTGTCTCTGTTCCTACTTGTTTGTTTGTCTGCTCTTCCTCATGGCGGTGTGTTTCTGTGCAGAGCTCGTTTCGGTGCCTGCGCAGACTTCCCTCGGCAGCAGTTGGATGTGCACGTCGACC
>OMLF01012420.1:32869-45366 GCA_900302615.1 Holocentrus rufus | reverse complement strand
ACCCCTTCATTTTTTTTTTTTTTTTTTTTTTTAAACAGCGTCAAAGAAAATAGTTTGCACTGATCTTGGTAATGTCAGGTATGAATCTGAGTGTGGCACAGTTTTTAGAGAGGAAACATGAGTGGCTTTTATATCTTTGGGTTTTGATTGTAAAAGTAATACAATAGGTAAAGTTTGTGTGAAGATTGAGATCGAAAAGGCGAGGTCTGGTCAAACTTGAGCACAAACAAGAGGAAAAGCAACATGAGGCCTCAGTCTGTGTGAACAAGACTGTTTTAGATGTGCTGGCAGTGACTCCTGCACCAGTTTGTGTTTAGTTGTTTTGTGGAAAAATCTATAGGAACGATAAGTAGATTTTCTTTTTTTAAAAAAAAATAGGGCCTCTGTAGAGGTTTTTAAATTATTGTTTTATCTTTGTTTTGATAAAGAATTAGGCCTACTGTCTTCCAAAGTGTTGGCTTGTGTCACCAGTGTTTGCCGTAAATTCAGCTCTATGTCCATCCCTTGCTGGTTTTTCTCTCTTTGAATGTATTCGTTTCACACAAGGTTACCACTCCATACACCTTTCCCTCTCCTCTGTCTAAGTGCCTGACCTGAGTGTGTTAGTGTGCCCTGTGGATCTTCAACCTTTGTCTTTGTTTTTTTTAATTTTTGTTTGGTGTCTGCACGAGGAGATACTGCTGGATTCTTTAAGTAACGTGATGTCTTTTTTTGTGGGACACAGTTACCGTTATTGTGCTGTTATTCTTACCTGGCTGTTATGTTTTTACAATAAACCTGATCTGTGCTCAGTGACTGTTGACGTCTTTTTCCTTCATTCTGTACATAATCAAAAAGTTACAGCGCTGTAAACATTTTTTTATTACTAATTTTATGCTTTACCACAGACAGTCCTCACATACAGGTAATACATACAATACAATGAGCTCCATCATAACATGTGACCAGTGACATGCGTGAGGTTTAGGCTCCATGCTTTTGTTACTCTGGATGTCAAATGATATCATGACAACATTCATAACATTCATGGTTTCTTCCACTTGAATGTTCTAAAAATCTACATTTTAAAGTCATTCTTACTATGAACATTGCAGTCATATTTGGCATTTTTTGTCCAAAATAAGTAAAACAACATGGATTTCATCCTCTGTATGAAAGTGGAGATAACTTTTTTTTTTTTTTTTTTTTTTTTTAGAACAGATTAACACTTTCTGAATACATATATTTCTAATACGTAGATGCCACAGGTAAAAACCTATGGGATCATCTTATACATTTAAATATTTGTCAGTGCCATTGATTCAACAGAAAACACTCAAATTTCTACATTCCCTACATTTACAAAAACCTTTCACAATTTTCTAAAATACTTCGACCATTAGTTGCAGCTGTTGTAAGATGGAAAACATGACCAGCTGTTTGACAAATCAAGACCCTAAAATTACCCACAAACAAATTGGAATCTTTCCATTAACTAAAGAAAATGGTTAAATAGAATCAGTTAAGGCACTGGTTTCTGTCACTGAAGTCTAAACAAATGGAGGAGGTGACAGATTGTGAAAAAGTTATATGAATGTAACTATGAACTCAGAGTTGCGCAGCTCTGAGGCCCTTCACCATCTCAGATGATCCTGTGTTTTTTAGCAGCAGGGGAAGAAGAGGCACTGAACAGAAGTGGGGCTACAGCGCCCCCTGTCAGTGGCTGGGCCGATCCTCCTGGAACACAGCCAAGGTGTTGTGCCCCACCGGGTTGTAGAGGAAGGCGTCCACTTCCCCTCCGCCATTGCTGCTCTTCTGGAAGTGGATCTCCAGCAGGTCCTGCAGGCTCTCCTGGTCCATGATGGGAGGGATCCCTGTCAGCAGCACGGTGCGAGGGCAGGCTGACTGCTCGGGCTGCCAGGGACACAGTGGAGGAGTAAAGGTTTTACAGGTTAAATGGGAAAAAAAAATCCATGAAGTAGAACGGTTGAAGGTAAATGAAAATAAAACAAGGAAGCAAACACTTCATGATAAAAATAATTCCTGGAATTCTATGAAGCTTTTAGAAAAGGTATAAAAAGATAGTGTAACAAAACATCAACCAAAACAGGTGATCCAGTGAGCTGACAGCTAACTAACTTTACTGTTGGAAATCACAGCAAACTGCACAAACTTTGTCAAGAACCAAGACAAACAAGGATTGAACATGGAGGCTACAAACTGATAAAACATCTCAAAACAATCGCAATGGTCTAAATATGTCCTTTCTGCACCGAGGCCTCCTGACATCGCGCTTACCTTGAAATTTGTGATCTTTCCATTGAGGAAAGGAGTCACCTTCACTCTGGTCTTCTTTCCTTTGTCTTTTCCTTTGTGTAGCTCCACATCATGATACAGTTTGTCTGTCAATCCTTTGGCAACTGTTGGTGGAAAAAAGTACCATCAGCTGAGATTCAGAGCAAAAAGTGGAGAGAGTAAATAAATACAAGAATACAGGGCTGAACTATACCAGAAAGTGCAATATGACTGGCATTATAATTTATGGTTTTGGTCCTTATTTACTGTTTAAATTGTTTCAAATATTTCATTAAGCACTGTACCACTATACCAGAACAGTACACGACACCAATATATTTACTGCTCCATATTTTAATTGTATTAAATGTTACAATGTTGCTTCTAACAGTTGTTTGAATTCTGATCTGACAAATGAGTCCATATCCATTTTTGGTTTGGATTTCTAAATTGTCCCTTACAGTTTATGTGGAAAATATATAGGATATTTTTAAAATTGCACCCATTGAAATTACATAGGCCTATTGCAACCTTTCAAAAAGTGATATCAGTGTAAAATGTATTCATCTTTCAGTTTCATCCTACAAGAGTGTTTTTTCTGAGCTGCAGTGTCAACTGACACACCAAAAGTCCATAGTTTAATTTGAAAAAAAAAATTAACTGCAAAATTACGTTCTACTTGTGTCCTAGTTGTTGAAATTTCCTTCAGGATGCATACATCTTAAGTGATTTCATCTGCAAATGCAAAAGTAAAAAGCATGCTTCGTCTTGTGAATCATCTTCGTTCTACACATTTCCATGATTTGAACTGTTAAAACCTCCAAAGCGAATGAGGTTCTGTTGACACTTCATTGTAACTTTATATCTGAAAGTAAACCAGATCAGAGCTCACTCACTGCCTGTTTGCATAAAAGTGATGACCACATTGCCGGAGTCGTGCAGCAGGTCACAGTTGTCCACCTCCCCGCCTCCATTATTACTTTTGGAGAAGTGGATCTCCAGCCTGTCCAGCATGGCGTCGATGTCGCTGTGCTTCTTGGGCAGGTTGGAGACTAAGATGCGGCGAGGACAAATCTGGGTGTCCATCTGCCACACAGGGTTAAACAGATCACTCACGGAAGTAAAAACCTCGTCTACAACAGTCACAATTGGCTCCTTGTGTGTCCAGTTTGTACCTCAACTTTCCTGGGCATCATCACATGAAGCGGCTCGGCCTCCACAGTGATCCGGCACTCTGACATTTCTCCCAGAGTCACTTCGTGCTTCTTCAGGGACAAGATCTTCTTGGCCACTGAGGACAGAGGAGGGAAGAGGGTCTCAGATAATCTTAAGCCATTTTTAAGGCTAATTTCCTGCATTTTTACACAGCTTCACGACTTCAATGAGGATGTGGATAGATAGCAATTTTTGCCTTGATTCCAATTTTACTTTGTTTTTTACAGTGTTAGCAAGATGTTAACTGGCCATCAGTCCCATGTGGATTGAAAAAATGGCGAACCTCACTCAGCAGCAGAAATCAGCAGACATCATTACTGCTCATTTGCTATAAACAGACTTTCTGTATTTCTTTAAATATCATTTCTGTGTATATAGAGATATAAAAATGCTAATTATATACATCTTATAGGGAACATACATTATTTATGTCTAAAATTTCAAAAAGTGGCCAATGGGGAAGCCGGGGGAACAAAATAGCAATTTTATAAAGTGTGTGTGTGTGTGTGTGTGTGTGTGTGTGTGTGTGTGTGTCTTCACAGCAGAAACTCACCTACTTCTTCCTCAAAGGTAATCAGTGCAGTTCCTCCCTCCATGGGATAAACTACACGTGCTTTCATGTCAAACGTGTTAACGTTAGGTGTGTCTGTTGTCAGTCCCGTGAAAATCACCTTCCTCTCCGGCACAGCAGTCGTCACCTGCGATGAAAACATACAAGCATTTTTTTAAAAAAATTTACCAGACAGACGAGGCCCAGATTGCTGCAGATGTTACCTGCGGGATGAGGGACTCACATCAGTCTGCTCCTTGAGATCCTTGTTGTGGGCCTCCAGCTCGTCCAGGGCTGCTGCCGCCTGCTGGATCTCCATCCGCAGCTTCTTCTCCTGCTCCTTCAGGGCGTCCACCTTCACCTGGTGGGAGAAAAGCCTAAGTCATGCAGCCCACTGAAACTTCAAGATTCATTGAGGAAAAAAGACAGGATGACGGCTAGTCAACACTGTCCACTTCCATTATGATACAATTACATATGTACTGTACAACTGACAGTTATTATAGAGGTTGTAAATGAGAAGCCCTTCATTGGAACTGATTCCAGTGAGACATTATGGACAGATTATACACATGTATGTATGAGCATGTTTTATTATTATTTTCATGGGTTGGAAGACTTGGAAATGGACTTGAGCACTGGTGACTTGAGACTCGGCCTGGTGACTCTGGTAGTTGGCTACAATGCCTAATAATGTACTGTATAACCTGATAGTAGAAGAAAGACATTCAGATTAATAATGGGATGGAGGTCATTGTCCTGTCTCAGCCATACCCTTTCATATTTAATATCCTGGGCGAAGGAAATCTGGTCTTTTTCCAGCGATTTGATCAGTTTTTCGGTGCGCTGTCTGAACTCTGCAGCCAGATCCCGCTGGTCGTCCCTGGATTGGGCCAGATCCTTCTGATCAGCAACAAGTTGGTCATACTGCATCTGCAGAGGAGGAAGACATTTTATTCTCCCTGCTGTGTGCGCTCATCATTCATCACTAATCTTAAGAAAAAAGAAAAAAAGAAAAGAAAATTTCCTCATGTGCAGCTATAAAGTGTCATCGTTTTACATTCAGCATGTTTCACACTGAGACAAAATATGGCACATTCTTCACATACAGTATCAACATTTGTAAAGATAATATATTGGGTATACAGGTATAGTTTTTATAACATTAATCAATGTTCCAGGACACTTTCTGCACATATGTTTGTCCTTGTGTAGTTATATTCTGACGATATTCATATTTTTACACCAATTCCACTGTCTTACTAATACAGACATTTTTAAATTCTATTTTATTTATACAAGCATATTTCTGATTTTGTAATCCATTTCTAATCCAGATTTGAGTGAGCAATCGTGTCTGCTGGCACCTGCAACAACAAACAGAAACTTCCAAAACTTTCAACAAGAAATTAAATTCTCACCAGCAGGCATTTATTTAATACCACAAATTATATTATATTTTCTTGAATCATTTTTTACTGCTTATTTTATTCTATCCGTATGGGTATATCCAGCCAGGGTTTTCGCCTTGCATCTTGTTGCCATTTTGCTGTTCAAATGACCAAATTTCCCCCATGTGGATCATTCATTGTTCATCTTGTTTTGTGTTCAAACACTCAATACAAGCCACTCAGCATAATTCTCAGACAAATCATGTTTATCAATCTACCTTGTAGGTTGTGATTAGCTTCTTGATTCCCTCCAAGGTCTCCTCTGTTGGCTGTGTTTCCTCCATCACAAGAGAAAAATCCTAAGAGATAAGCACAAACATTCCGTCACTTTCCTGTTACAGTAAACAGGTGGAAGAAAAATGAAACTAAACTCAGTCTTACTACATTTGTATTTTTCTATGTTGACCCACTTTCTCCAACTAATATCACTCTTTAAGACTTACATTGGCTACATTTATCTACATTCAGTGTATAATGTAATAAGGAAGCATAAAAATATAACAGCAAAACCACATAGTATCCTATAAAAGTATTATAGTAATACCATAAGAGACTTATAAAATGTCATCAAGTTAGTATAAAGCCACAGACACAAAATAAGACCCTATAGCCATATTTTAGAAATACTATCGGATTTTTTCATTGTGATATTTTTTATTCACCACCTACACGATTGTTTATGAATAAAAAAAATGACAGCAAATGGAGTTTCCGTCTCACCTCATCTGAAGACATGGCTGAGACGCAATCTGCAATAGTTTACAAAATAGTGGAGGTACCGAAAACTGTTAGTCACCCTCAGTGTTTCAAACAAGCTCATGCAGAGTGAAATGATGAGGACTGGGTCTCAGAGAGAAAACATACATCTAATTTTTTTTTTATTAGTTTTAGGCCTTCCATTGAAATCAGTCCTACGTCAAAAGTTGATTCCCTCAGATACCCAATCTCATCATTTTCCAGTGCTTATTAGAGTTAAAAGACACAGCGTCACTGTAATATTGTATAAAGTGGTTAAGTATAATTACTGAATCATTTATTTTATGCACAAAAACAGTGAGGTAACTTAGCACTTACCGACGATCTGAAGGTTGTGATCAGACTTTCTTTCAGTTTCTGTTTCATGAATACAGAGAGTGACACCAAGCTGACTGCCGGTTTACGTTTTAGCCAACAGGGGGCGTCAACCACTTTGTCTACTGCTGCCTTCAAGTACTGTCAGAAATACTTCCATAATTTGAGCAAACGACCGACACAAAACTGTGAAAAAGTTTTTCCGGTATATTTTATGATTTAAATTCAAAATACAAGCATTGTTGTTTTTTGCATATTTGAATAAAAAGTCTTTGTGACAGGTGCATGCAGGGGCCAAATTTTGATTTCAAAGGTGTGTGGGACACAGTTCGTACAGACAAATCCTCAAAAGGGAAACCATGGTTTTTCTATCTATGGTACAATCAGTAAGAAACATTGAGGAGAGGAATAGTTTTAGTGAGTTGGTCCAGCAAGAAACACAGAACCATGTAGACTCAACCATCATATTGTGTCCTTTTCCACGTGTTTTGTCAGTTGAATCTAGAGAGTCCTCACTTCATTTGACCCAATTTTGCACAGTGCACTTTTTAAAGAAACTAGTTTGAACCTTGTTCTCTCATCCCCCAATAAAGACTGCATGGGAAAGATCACATTTAACATCTAGCCCTAACAACTTGTTTTGAAAAGTAATGTTTTGAAAGATTTCCACATAAAATATCAGCAAAGCAACAATACTTCTACTTGAATTTCTAATACTTATTTCACCACTGATACTCACCTGACTTTGGATGCGTGACCACATGTATGTCACGGTCACGGATCTGAAAGCAGAGGTAGTCAGTGATCAGAGGTAGTCAGTGATCTGCTCCATCATAGGACTTCTGACTAAGACAGGGAAATACAGGTCTCAGTCTGCCTTCTTGTGGATTTGTGAGGGGCAGTACAATTAGTACAGGTACAAATCCTTAAAAGGGTTTAGTTTTTCAGACACTTCTACCCAAGGTGGAACAAAACACGACCATGTTTTTACATTCAATTTTTATATGGCCCCTTCATAAAACTGATGGTCGTAACAAAAGTATTTTCAATACAGCAAAAAGTGATGAAATTGATCAATATATTGACTAACTTGCACGGCAAAACCAGACGTTGAGGGTGGGGAGGTAATACAGTTAATAGGCTATGTGATGGTATGTTGTTACAGCACTGGCCATAACGTTAATAAACTCTGCACAAAAACAATGCAGGTGGTGCAACAAACCAAAATGTATGAAGGGTAAGATGTATTTTTATGTTAATACAATAGTTAAGAGATTGAAATGGTATACAAGCCATTTATAATTCATTTATATTTCTATAATTTAATTCTCACCTCTCCAAGTTCTACATGCAGTCCTGCTCCCTGCTTGTCACTTTTTCTGGCGGCTGCTGTTGCTAAGCTACAGACAATAAATGATTTTCAAGAAATAAAAATACTTTCAGGGTTTATATCTCATAATGATTAATGAATGGTTGCATTTTAAACAGTGTAGCGGTCCACGCCCACTCGTTCATAGGAAAGCCAGCGAGAGAGGGAGAAGGTACACAGCTTTCTATAATTAGTTAAGCAATAATCAATGACCCAACTCAACCACCTCGCCACTATAGGTAGCTTACTGTTTGTACATGTGACTCGCTAACTATCTAAATACAGGAAAGCAAGCAGCAAATTAAAGATGTTCTTGGTCTGACTGGTAAAAATTCAGACACAAAGACTCATTCCTTCAGAAGACACTGCCCGATTCTTGCAGTATTTTTAACCTGTAAATGCTGCTTGAAGTGCATATCTGTGAATTGTGTGCTTGTGTTTGTCACTCAAATGCAATATGTAATTTTACCCCTTTACACTACTGTGAAAACTGATTGTGGTAAGAAATTTTCAGATTTGTAATCCCACCACATGTATTCCATTATTCCCAGATGTATCATATTCCCACTTTTTCTAAACCGAGGAAATGGTTTGTTCACTAGACACCAATCACAAAAGGACATTTGCAAGTTAACCTTTCAATACAATATACAGTTTTATTCACACTGCTTCTCCCTAAAACCATATTAAAAACAGCAAAATGTCAATGAAAAGACAGCAGTCATTTGATCCATTTTTAAACATTTATTTGTGAAACCGAGGAGTCTAGAATCGGAGCTTCTGGAAGAACCATTTGTTCTTGCCTGTCTTGTACCTGTGGAGAAAAGCAAGATTTTAGAAAATACAATAAAAAACACTAACAAAAGTGATGACTATGAGAAATACTTTTGGATGGTGCAATCAACTGATTATGAAAACACAGGCTGGTGCATCATTAGATACGTGAACAAGGTGTACAGTATAAAACCTGGAACCTGTTGACCGACTTTTAACAAGTCCACTTACTGAGCCTATATACAAACATTTGACTTTGTTTCACTTTGTTGCCAACAGACAGAAACAAAGCCTGAATAACATTTACTGTTCAAATTTTAAGTTATTTCCAGAAAACAATTTCAAGATGAAAACTGAAGTAGTTCAGGACACAATATTCTTGATTGACATTTGTATTCATTATTGTTAGATTCCATGTGTCACTCATAAATATCAACTTTCAATGATCAATGACGACATACACATCATTGATATAACATAAGTGATCTCATTTCAGATGTGCTTTCAAAACATACTGGATGTCAAACCCCAATTTCAAAACATCCGATCACAAACATGCAGTGCTAATGCAGACAGGCCTCATCACAATCTCAATTTTTACTTAGAACAGTGGCTCACCTCTCCTCGAACTTGATCTTGGCCTCCCGCCTGGCTTTGCGCTTCAGAGCAGGATCCCTGAAGACGTCCTTATTGACAACAGTTTTGTCCAGAGGAATGTCCACAGAGTATCTGAACGCCAAGAGAGCATTAATGTAAGCGAGCAATAATGTAAGAGAGGGGCATTAATGTAACTTCAACATTCATACCAATAAAGCTTATCTGAATTTGAAAGAGAGCGCAGATATTGATATGGGATTGTGATTAATTTGATTACTTAATCAGCATATGTAAATTAATGATATCATTTAATTTGATTGACAGCCCTACTGAATATATAACAAAGCTCTTCTAAGTTACTGATCTGACTTGAACATTAAATCTGCTGTCCCGGGAAAATTGACCAAATTTACATTTTCCCAGCAAGTCTACCATGTATCTTGCTTGGTCAAGAATTATTACTTTTATTTCTTTTTTTCCCCTCGTTTATAGAGCAATACATGTGACAAAAACAAATGACACAGCACAAGACAGGAGGGAGAGCTATACTCAAACAAACCTAAACAACAGTACCGAACAAAAACAACAAAAAAAGAAATTCTTAGCCTAATTAAACAGTAATAAATATTATTTTCATCATCTGCCACTTCACCTATCAACCTCTATCAAATTTGATGGTAAAGTTGAAATCATGTTCCACGATGGATTTCATAAAACTGCTTCCAAGACCATCAAAAGATAACACGCCGCTGTGTGCTGGATACACTTCACTCACACGCCTCATTTCACTCTTAATATTCACTATTGCCTCCTAAAACCAGAAAGAGGAATTTGTCCTACCCTCTAATCTATAATGTCACATTAGGATGAAAAGTGAGCGAAATGAGTCTGCAGTGTAGGACTGAATGTGTTACTGAACGGTAAAGCTCCTCTGAACGGAAAAGATCAATTCCTAATCCCACTGTTAGAACAGATCTAGATAAATAGATCTAATGAAGCATGTGAGTTATGGTTTCTACTTTACATGTGTGGAAGAGGATCACTAATATTGAACTGCACAGAGACCTGGACTTGCATACCAAAATGCATGTCAAGACAATTTACCAATATATTCTTATTGTGATTGTAACAAAATAATCAAGTAATATTCTTACTGTCAAGTTATCTCAAGTGTACACAACTTCAACAGAAGAGGAAAAACGAGTATGGTTTGTTAACAGGAGGAAACATCAATTTTTACTCTGAAGCAAAAACACTGAAATGTCACTAAGAATACTAGATAACAGAGGTATTACTGGGAAACTTATGGCTGTGAAACTATACAGATGAATTATTGGCACACAAAAAGCAGTGAGTACATAGTGTATGTACATGTTTAAAGTGACTTAATAGTGCTGTTTCAATCATGTCAGCCGCAACAGCAATGACATGCTTGCCTGTGCTCTCCCCAAAAACTACACCAAAACAACCCACACGACAGGTTTATCATAGGAAATGAGTATTTATTTCGACAAGAATTGCACACAGCTTTGACTGTGTTCAGGTTAACTTATTTCACATTACTATTCCACCAGATTACACCTATACACGGAGTTCACCTTTTTATCCCCTGGAGGAAATCAGTTTGTGGTACACTGCTTACAACGTAGGAAAGACAACATTACACAAAACAAATACTTGGCACTGACCTGGTGGGCATGAGGTGATTGTAGTTGTACACCTTCACGAAGGCCTTGATCTTGGACCTCTTGGCAATCTTCTTCTTGCCCATGGTGGTTGTCACCTTACGGGGGTAACGGTCGATGCCTGAGACCAGAGCGTGGCTGTAGGGACGGTCAGCAGTGCCATCATCAATGTTCTGCAAAAAAAAATTACAAAATCAGTGTTACAGGTGTACATGGATTATCAGCATCAATGCCACGGAGTTAAGAGTTGTGCTGCTGCACTAAGTGATGACTTCACTCCCTGACACACATTCCTGTTATAATGTATTCTTGATACACGTTATTTACAGATAAGGTGTTTAGAACTGATCATCTTTCAGTGGATTCATTGTCCCCACGCAATCAATCAATAAAAACAATCAGTTCTCTGCTGGTCAAACTATGTATCACTAATGCACATCCAACCATCATTTTGTATACTCATTTAGCAAAGTATGTTTCATCCAGATTATTTTACCTTGACGATGACAGCTTTGCGTCCTGCGTAGCGTCCAGCAAGGACCATCACCACCTTCCCAGGTTTCATGAACTTGCCCATATCTGACAGGAAGAAAGGGCAATTAACTCATGTGCAACACTAAGAAAATTATCTAAACGAGCACTTACAACGACCGGATGGCATAAAATTAAGTATATAAATTTGAGAAACTAACGTTAGACGGTTTGTTAATTGCCTACTAGTACTTCTGCCTGATTTGCTAGCTACGCCAGTTAGCATTAGCCTATTGCTAGACGACGGCGCTCCGATGCTTAGCGTAGCCTCGAGTTTACTTGAGAGGACACGGAAAAGTAATTTTTGAACCGGGTTGCTAATTTAAAATTGATGGACATGTTTATTACAAACGGTTAGCATAGAATATGCTACTAAAATGCCGGTTCTACTGGACACAGCGCGTCTACGTCAAGGAAGCTGCCATGTTGAAATAAACGCTAGAGACGAAGCCCAGACATATTCCTAATTTTCTTCCACTATAAAATATAAATACATGGAAATAATATATACATCATAAGCTTATATATGTTTATCACACGTGTGGCGTACTAAAAATTATATAACTAGCTGCATTTGGACCGATGATTGAAGATTATTTCAAGGGAAGTTTCACTCACTGATGCTGTTCTATGGCCACCGCTAGAAGGAAAGGAAGTTGAAAAGGTGTATGTCACCTTTGACATCGTCGCATTAAACGTCACTTCCGGGTACCGGTTTTTTTTTGTTTTGTAGTTTTTAGGATTTCTCGGAAGGCTCAAACTATACTCTAAAGGTCTTTGGCTCAAAGCACAGGCCGCTCAGCATTAATTTCTCGTTTATTTACAGTTATAACGTAGCAATTAAATAAACGGTTTGCACGTCGATAATGCTGCACTTTGTATGTTTGATTTAAAAATTCTGATAAGAAGAAAACACATTCCAAAATATTCCAATAAATTATATATATATATATATATATATTTTATTTTGCAAAATTAAA
>OMLF01012420.1:19269-32849 GCA_900302615.1 Holocentrus rufus | reverse complement strand
TGCAAAATTAAAACAACATGAATAATGCAATTTAAATGAGCCTACATATATTGTTCCCATGATTAACGACAGTACACCAGCTACTTTCAGATAGTGTTCTGAAATGTTCAAATAATTCAAACAATAAACTTTAGTATTAAGACTGAACAAAACCATGCTGTCCAATAAATGTGTCTTTCCATGTTTCACATTATAACAGCCAAATTAACAGCCAAATAAAACACAAAGAAAATAGAAAAATAAAGGGTGCAATATTAATATTTACCACACACACACACACAAGCAAAAACTGAACCTAATTTTTCACTGAATACAGTAACATAGTGTAAAGGAGATAAAAATGCATCTCTGGGCGCAAATGTTTGTCAAACTGTGCTGATTTAGGGTCAGTTTTTCATTTCCGGTGATACATGTTATTTGTCAACACACCTCATCTCAGATGTTTGATACATGTGGGCCCAGGGATGAGTGGCAGGTCCAGTTCACAGGTAACACTGTAGTCTACATCCCATAACACATGGAAAATAGTGGATATAATCAAATCCTATGTAGTGTAGGTTCACCAAATCTCAGATTAACAGCATCTATGGTTTGTACATTCAGTATTTCAGGGTACACTACTTGTGACTTTCTGTCACAGGAAGATAAAAACATTTCACTTGGTCATCACTGAAACAATAAGGAAAAGAAAATAAACATTTTACATCCTACAATCATATTAAATATTGGATGATTAAATTCAAAGCAATGACATAATGGAACCCTTTTCATTCATTTTTAACTACATTTGGAATAGGAAAAAGCAGCAGTTAATACAGGGTCTTAATGTTATCCATACCTGACACACAATGTGCAAGAGCTGATAATAGCTTTAGAGATTCAAAATGGAGTCAAGAGAGAAGCATCACTTGCCAAGGTTGATTGCTGCATATTTGTTATCCACTTAGGCAATGTTACACTACAGTTTTCCTCTATACATTTTCCCCAATGTACCTTGATGGAAACTGTAAGATGTCTCCATCTCAATTTGACCTGAGTGCCTTGTTTAGCTTTATGATTGACCATTTTGCTACAAATGCCACAAAAGTAATTCTTTCCATAATAGAAGACACTGGACCTTTCACCATCTACAACGGGCCAATACAAGCACCAGAGAACATTCAAATGTGTAGCAGCCAGAGAGCATGGAAACTGCTTCTGTTCATTACTGTTGTCAGTCTTAACCCTCTGGACAGTATTTGGAATGTCTGGCGACCACACTTCCCATTAATGGTCATTACAGTATTTACTACTGTAGACATCATCCCTCTCCCACATTTGTTGCATAGGCCAGGGAAATATCATGTACATGGGGGCATGGTGTGATAAGCACAGGTCACAAAGGTCAGAAAGGCTTTACTGAAGATGAGGTAATCTCAATCTCCATTCTAAGGCATGTTTACAGTACAAGCAGCTATGTCATCTAGACCTTTTGGCATCTCAAAATTGGTGGGTTATGCTGAATATGCAGACCACGGTTAGTGATAAATGAGGTTCACTCACAGAGCATACACTGGAATCATGCATGCATGTAGACATGACATACTTGCACTTGATTTTAGGTGAGTGGCTCTTTAAACTTTTTTTAAGAGGTGCAATGATGGTGGTATGACCGAAAGTGCAATACTTGAAGCACAAACTCCCGCTTTCAGTCCTGAACGCCAGATATGAGCACAATAGACCAGAACGGAAGTAATTTATTATGGATTCAATTCTGAGACTAATGTCCCTCTCCTGTGTCCTTATGATGGATGCATGATATGTTTCCCCTCTCAGAAAGCATCTTTGATGTTCTTCAGCTGCCGGACAGCCAGGTCCACTGGGAGGTTGAATCTGAGGTGGCTGATGCGGCCCAGGATGCGTAGGGCTCCTTCGAAGCCAGTCTGGGCCATGTAGCTCCAGGGCTGGTAGTGCGGGTGTATCAGTGTCCCTGATTTACACAGGAGGTTGAGCCATGACACCAGTCGCTGCTCATTCAGCGCCATGCACACCAACGCCTTGAACTCTGAGTCCGCTCCACGTTTATAGCGTCCGTGCTCCTTCAGCACTGTGTGAATGGCCCACAGCAGGGACTGTTTAGGAGTGATGGTCACCGGGCCGCCGCCTACGGGCAGGCTGAAGGACTGAGAGAGCTGGCGGGCTGGAGACTCTACAAAGGCTTTACCGTTTTTGGAGTTGTAGTACTCAACAAAGAGCTCCCAGGGGTGCATAGTCTGTGGGCTCGGTTTGTAAGGCAGCAGGCAGGATATGGGTGCCAGCACCAGGCTCATGGTCTGAGAGGGGGAGTAGAGGCCATGGGCCAGCAGGTCCCTCAGGGCCATGGCCAGCTCCTTCCTCACAGACGTGGTCAGCTCATCGCGGGGGCCCAGGGCCGTGTTACTGGTATAGTTGACGACGTGCTCGACAGAGGGCTGTCTGCACGACGCCTGCACTCGCACCTTTTCCACAGCTGCCTCCAGATGCTGCAGCAGGGGGCCGTAGTCCTGGCCTGTCTCCCCCTGAGGCCACATGCTCTGGGGAACATGGCCCGCCGTGCAGCCAAACTGGCTCACAGCGAAGATCTGCAGCACTGCCAGGGCCTTCTGGATCAGCTGCAAGCCCGTCTCTCGCATCTTCTGGGCCTGCTCTGGGTCCACTGAGGTGACAAGAGCAGAAACATCAGAAAAAGTTTTTTTTTCTTATACTGGACAGCTAATCACACTGAACATGGCATGCTAACTGCAGTTAGGGTTTCATACAAGTTGGCTGACCTTTCTTCTTCACTCCTGGAGCTCTGGTGTTAGCCCCGGCTGCCTGTGGCTGCTGGGTGTGTCCACCATCTGACAGAAGAGGGTTCCCCACCTCATCTGTTGGAAAACAAGCACAATATATTATTAAACCAGCATCAGATGACAACCGTCAGGTAAAAGCAAATAAGCAGGCATGAATTGATAAAAGGAAGCT
This sequence comes from Holocentrus rufus, assembly GCA_900302615.1. NCBI lineage: Eukaryota > Metazoa > Chordata > Actinopteri > Holocentriformes > Holocentridae > Holocentrus > Holocentrus rufus. The sequence continues at coordinate 29,867 of OMLF01012420.1, read as the reverse complement.
CATGGCCACTTTAATAACTAGCTAGGTGGGCCTTTGTACCCTGGATGAAGTTGATGAACATCTCTAGATCCCTGATCTGGGTTTTGAGCTGGTCCACCAGCTGCTCCTTCACCCTTGCTGGGTTGACTATCTGAGCGATGGCAGCGTCTACTCTCTGTCTCAACTCCTCAGGCGTCAAGTTCCCGATGTCCTCGTTCAGGTTCACATCCAGTTTCTTAATCAACTCATCGATGATGACCTGAAAAATGGAAGACACAAAAAGGTTTAAAGTTATTGTAGGCCATGTAAGTATCAAGCTGCAAAGCCTCAAGCATGTTTGAAGTGTCAACAGTAACTGTGATATGTGACTGGTTACACCTCTGCTTCACACTCTGTGTACAGTAAAAAATTTGCCTAAACATACAGACATTTGTTGACACTTCTAACATTTAACAAACATTTATTTAAAGAAAGCTGACTATTGTTTGGGTTACTACTATGTCATGTCCTGATCATTTTTTTTGTCTCTGATAATAATCCAGGTTATTTGATATTTATTTTCTGCTGATACAGAGTACCGATTTGTTATTTTGCTAGTTGCAATTCATAAATCAAACTCAGCGGTAACAAGTTTTCCAGCTCCAAGAGGGGCTGATCATCCAGTGCAATATCATAAATAATCAGCTAATAATCTGTTTTTAATCACATCCTTTGTTTGAACCTTGAGCTACAATTATGCTGCACTGCTTACAGTAGTGCAACATAATGAGATGAAGGACTCTTATGGCAAATACTTCTACTAGCTATAAATGAATAAATGGATCAGAGGGTGATCAGACAATTGAACTGTGGCTGATGCGGGATATCGGATCAATGCATGCCTACCTTCTGCCTCTCCATCACCACAGACTGTGGCAGGGAGTCGTAGCTGCCTTCCTGGTAAGCAAAGCGCTCCAGGTCATCCAGCTGGGTCTTCAGTTGGAAAATAAGATCCTTCTGCTTCTCCCTCTGAGCCTCCAGGCGCTCCCTCTTCTCCCTCTCGCTCTGACGGGGGAAACAGAGTCACAGACACAGTGATATTAAGTCTACAGGCTGCACGGCCACAGCTTAGATGTATTTACAGACAAAGGGTGCCACAGACGCAGCTGCTGCACTCAATCCTAAGCTAAATACACAGCTGTATAAGCAGAGGTCCTTTCATTCATTTGTATAAAATACAGTGAATTTCAGCCATGTAACAGCAAATGCAACAATAAAATATCTTTAAAGAGAGTTATCTGACATGTCTACCCTGGCAACAAAATGTGTGATTACTTCTTCACATTCACTGACTATTATGTTCCTGTGTGTCGTTCCTATATGTAATTATGCCTTATTATCATTCATAATTTTTCTGCACGTTTGCTGGCTTGTTTTCTTAATCTAAAGTGAGTTAGGGGTGGAATAATAAATCAATAATGCAATATATCGCCATACTTCCTCTTTTAATATGTTACTCATACACTTCTACCAAACACTGACATATTCATTAAACTTACCGGCACTCTGCATGTATGTATTTTAATGTGAATGTCAATAATATAATAATCACAAAAATAGAATTGGATTCCATTTCTATGATGATAATATTACTGTGATTATTTAAATCAATATATTAAATTCACTATTAATAGGCACCCTTATATAATTATATAACTTTCATGATATGTATTTATTTTACATGACTTTTTACATAAAATCTACATATGTCGGTACCATATTAAAACACTGAAAAACATGATTGATTCCTGCTTACTGAATTTTTGTTTATGCCTTTTCCAGGATATTTTTCTTCTTCGGTCACAGATATGGTGATGTATCACAGGTGATTGTCTTTCAATATATCGCAGAATCGCATATATCGTGGATAAAATATTTTGATAGCATCATATCGCGATACTATCAGATTCCCACCCCTAGTAGTGATGTGTTTTAAACTTGTGCGTTTGACAACTGAGGTATCCAAGAACATTTTGTGTTGAAACTCTATTATGTAGTAATCTACACTGACAGGAGGGGTGTGATTAGGCCTGCACAGCAGTTTATTACACAGCTATGTCTCGAGTAAGTATCACAGGTATCATGATATTTACACAACAATTCACACAGCAATAACTAATGGAGACATGGGAAATCATACTCACCAGGTCCCCCTGTGAGTAAAGCATGTGACAAGGAAGAAATAAGATAAAGAGAGCTTAAGTGGAACACGAGTAAACATGTCACTTGCAATCATTGATTATGCAACCAGGTGTGGGCCTAATCTCAATTTGGGCTAAATGGAAAAAGGCAGAAAGTAAACAATGGTAGGGATGGAGCGGTTTGCTTTTATGTCACTGTGCACACAGACTCTATTATTAAACAGATACTGATCTCCTGGAGGCATGTTCATTGAGCCTGCTCTGTGACTCACACATTTGTGTCAGTTAGCACCATTTTCCTCCAGAGATAAGAGATCTCAGGGAACAAAACAGAGGCAAGCACAGCCCCCATGTTTGACGCAACAAGCAGGGAGAACGTCACAATGAAAAAGACACCTCAGTCACCCAGCTGGGTAATTTCATTTCCTGGGAGTGGGTTTAACAAAACCAAGGCTGCAACTTACAAACGTACAAGGCTTACAAACCTAACCAGATAAGTATGGAAAACCAAACTTAAATGTTGTGTTTGGTATATTATGATCCAATCACCCATCTTGACGACTGCCAATAATAACCAAAATTTAAGAAGACATCTTGTATTAATGTCTCAGTGGAGATCTTTGCAGCTATCAGACTGATGTTGCCTGATTAGCCAGGTTTCATGGACGGTGCAACTACCACAGTAATGAAGCTTCTGATCCCAAAGATGGCTCATTAGACCCCACAAGCTAGGGACACATGAGAGGACTTTCCCTGGTCTTTCCCAGTCTTTGCCTTCATTTGCATCTAGTCTTAAGAGTTTCCTGAGAATCTAAAGGAACTCATAAACATGTTAGATTTTGTCTTAAGTCCTAGGGGTGGGCTCTCACGATAAAAGATTCAAAAGACAATGCGATTTCAAGCGATTTCATGAAGAGCATACACTGAAATTATTAAAACTTTAAGTATTTTTAGTCAGAGATGGGGCTAACGTCCTCCTGTGAAGCATCACTGTCTGTAGTGATTCATAGTCTGCAGCTTTTTGCAACATAACCAAATATTTGCAGGATAGCCAAATTGCGGTTCTTTAGTGTGACGGGCGACTAGTGTCCCTAGTGCTGGATGATAGTCTGCCTGGCAAAGATCGGTCAGATATTGGTGATCACTTGAGAAAGCAGAAAAGCAGCTGTAACTGCAGTTCTACATCTAGATGAAGCCGTAGTGTGGTAGGGTACATAATCGATCAGATGTAGTCTGATCGAGACATGTCTACAAAGATTGATGATGTGTTTCGCTGCCAAAGTGGCCAAGATTGTACTGACTATGTTTTATAATCAGATGCTGTTCCTCTCCTGTATCGGGACCTACCGAGTTCTCCAGCTGGGCGTCCTGCGCCCTGCAGCCCACCACATGCGGACAGCCCTTGAAGGCGAACTCCTCGAGGTCCTCCAACATCCTCTCCTTCTCCTCGCTCTGCGCGTGCACGATCTGCTTCAGTCGGAACTGCACCTGTGCGAAGTGGGACGTCAGCGCGAGCAGGGATGAATTCAGCAGATCCTGCTCCTCTTCCAGCTTCTTCAGCCTGGTGGCCATTTCCTCCTCCGTGGTCGAGGACGAGCCTCTCTGCCTCGGCTGGGCAGCGCTCCCGTTCCCACCCTCATCTTCAGGACTGGCGACAGCACCCACTGGTGCCCATCGTTCCCCAGCACCGGCGAAGACACCTTCGCTATCCGAGGTTGACAGTTCTTCCGTAGACATTTCTTAAAGTACAGAATTTACGCCAGCTTTAGATAAATCCTGGCCAGTTTAGTATCGCACTATTCCACCTGTTTGCTGTAGTTTTGTTGCGCAGAAAACAATGATTACCGCCGCTGAAACAGGTGTATCGCCATCTTGGGAAGGATGATTCATACGTCAAAAAGGGAGCTAGCGAGAGATAGCCAGAGTGGGGCCGGAAGTACGGAGAAGTTCGCCTTTAAAATAAAAGTCACTTCTACCCTGAACTTGTTGCAGCCCATGTTCGTCGAATGGGTTTTTATTTTGAAAGGCACGACAGGATGTGAAAATGTCTGGTATTTTGGAATTTAACACTGCTTAGAAGGGGGAGGCCTGATGGACCCAAACAATGTTACGTCAACGTAAAAACCATGACAAGAAAGAAGACCCAAACACTGTGACGTAATCAGCTCGCGGTCCTATTATAGATTACCCCTATGGATTACCCTGACTAGAAAAGGTTTTCGTATGCTACATTTGTATAAAGAACTTTACTGTGAAATAGCATTATTTTTGTATGTATATATTGCAACTTATAACTTAACTTATAACTTATGTTTTTAGGATACTGGCGTATATTGTTTTTCTTTCTTTTTTTTTTTTTTTTTTTTTTAAATATCTTTGACCTACCTTTGATAATTGCCCAGTTGTCCAACCCGGAAGCAAGTGGAGAGGTTTTCCTCATAATGTAATACTTATTTGGTTTTCCTAAATGTTAGGAAGTCCACATTCTGTTACCTCAGTGTATCATTATTTATTCTGAGTTTCAGCGGTATATGCGATAAAACACAATGCATATGGTTTTCCATTGACTCTCTCCTACCAGACAAATCCCTTGCCATAAAATGTGACGGTTGGCACATAATACTAATGGCCAGTAGTGCATAATTTTGTGGTCCAAAAGATTAGTAGATTATGATGGCCATTGTATTTGTTTCTTAAAATCAATCAAATATACAACAAAACACAAGACAAAAATGTATTTATTTTGAGAAAGTTCTAACAGTCTCAGTAGTAACAGAAGGCATGAAAAGCATGGATTTTAAATTATCGTGTCACAGTGTTTGCCTTTTAAATTGACAGAAACAGATACCTGCTTATAAAACCAGTGACTGACATACGTTGATGCTTGTTTTTAAGTCAAGGTGAAAAAGATAGAAATTTATCTGACTGCATCAGTTGGTCAACCTGTTTATCAAGAGCACCAGGAAGTGTTGTTATTTGCCATGGTGCTTATTTCAGTGTTTGCTTTCTTGTCTGTGCAAACTTCAGATAAACATGAATGACCTACAAAATATTTTCATTAATAAAATATGCACACATTTAAAGCATTTTGATTTAACGATGGAAAATGACATATGAAAATCAAACTAAGATTATACATAACAGGTTATGTCAGGCGGTGATTTCAAAACAAAGGTGAAGCAGTGCTGCCCAAGTGTGAAAAATATCAAAAGTGAGCTAGCTAAGAAGAGCATGACCATGTTAGAGTCCTACAAAAGGTGTAACCATCCATTTATCACAAAGTGGCACCACATAGCAATTGTCACATATTCATCATGTTTGTCATATTCAAGATTATTAAAGACACACACTAAATTAAAACCTAAATTGTGACTGATTACCTCCAGCAAAGTGCAACATAGGGCAGCTCAAGCCGATTGTTTTTGATTCAAAAATGCAGAACCTGAATAGATGGTGACAGGTGACCATTAGCTTAGTGGTTTTATACAGGTTTTGTGAACCTGTCTAAAATCATCTTGCCCTTGGAATATTTTAACTTCAGTTTAACTCTAACTAAAAGGGTCACAAAATGGCATATAGTATTTGTAGCACCCGTATAACCAATGTTTATCACTGTTCCCTTGGAGTAAAGCATCACACAATCATCATAAACTTTCTTTATCTTGTATTAGTGAGTTGCATGCAGAAATAAAGTATGAGTATATTTTCACACAAGAAGAGCTCTCTTTTTGTTGCCAAAGAACACGTTCCAGTTCCAGAAGGGCCCATTGTTCTGGGTGCAGGACCCACCTTCCCCGCATGTATAGCCGGCAGGACAGCAGTGCTTCATGTCGCTGCAACACACCGCCTGTCGGGAGGAGAAGGGGCACAGAGAAAGAGGGAGACAGGAATACAACATTTATTATTACACTGCACCTTTAACTCAGAGAAATATGCACATGACTTTGTTGATATACTTTCCTCCTGCTTATCCTCCTACTACTGCTACACGTGTGTTTTATATTGTGGAGGAAAGGCTATATTAGGATACATCAAGTATGTATCCACCTTTATTCTAATTCAACAAACCAAAAAAAAACATTTTCTTGTAATTCTGTCATAAACTTATTACCTAGTTACAGGACAACAGTGTATTTGTAATGGTCTCCCCATGATGAACCAATGGACATACATAGAATTTCCAGCCAATGATACCATCACAGATTTGTAACCCTTATTATTGCCCTCATACCTTCTCATTAAAAAAAATTCTCTCCCTTCTTGATTTCTGATTGCTGTTTCAAGGTTTAGCAGCAGGGAGCGTATTAATGTGACTGTATATCTTACATTAGGAGCAGGACAACATCCCCATTCAGTGGCAGACACCTTGCAGCAGGTGTTTCCATCTGGGCAGGTGTACTGGTCATCGCATTGGATGTCCTTGTGCTCTACGTCATGCGGCTGGGCCTGAGGCTTCAGCTCGTAAACCCGAGTCAGCGGCACCGACTGCAGCTGGAGCATGATGAGTTTCTGGCAGGATCCAGAGGCCATGTTACAGCTATAGCCATGCGGGCAGCAGTGCTCTCTGTCTGGGCAGCACACAGCCTACACAGAGACAAGAGGGTTAGTAGTCAGAGAGATGGATCACGTCCCCTGTTTTACATGAGCAAGTCCTGACATGGATAGTTTATTGATTGATCGGGGAAGGGACTATGGATTGGGCTCCATCAGTCCATCAGATGCAGTTTCTGAGTCTCTGTTGCCTGGTTTGGATGAAATTTGTGGGAATGATGGATTTTAACACTGTGGTCCGGCATCTCAAATATAAACCTGACTGGCCCACAGCAGCGTCATCACCAGGCCAACAGGGCCCTAAGCTTTGTGCTCAATATCTTGGACACTGAGGGGTCAAATTTGATGAACCTTTGGGGAATGATGAATTTTTACACTGATATCCAGTATCCACAAAATGAAACTGGTTGGCTCACCACAGTGCCCCCAACAGGCCAAAAAGCCCCCAAGCTTCAAGCTGCGATGTCTAAGACACCAAACATCACTTTAAATTGTGGGGGACACCATGGCCATTGTTGACTCAAAATAGCTGTATTCTTTCAATGATTAAAGTAATCTCTACACAAACAGGCACAGTATAGCGCACCTTATCCAGAGGGCAGCAGCCCCACTGGCCCGCGCTGAGCTGACAACACGAGGAGTGTTCAGGGCATTTGCTCTGGGCGTCACACTGTACAGAGTTGGCATCATCTTGGCTGCTGGTCTTCGCTGGAAGCTTAGTGTACCATGGAATCACCACCTCTCCTTTGACACATGTGCTCCCGTTGCATTGGTAGTTAGCGGGACAGCAGTGGAGTCCATCAGAGCAGCATACCGCCTGGGGAGAAGTGAGAGAAGAAGTGCTATGCAAAAACAGTATCGGTGCTCCTTTTCAGTTCTTCTTTTATAAACTTTGACATGACTGAACTCAGGGTGGAGAAAGTGGGCGCGTGGTATGGTAAGAATTGACAGTTAAAGCTGGCCAAAGTAATGCATAACGTCTATTAGTAACCACTAGGAACTGAGACAGTCTTGGCAAGTCTCTGCCCCCAACATCCCAACTCCTTGAGTGCCTTGTAGCTGACAAATAATAAACTGACATATTCATAATAGAGATGAGTAAGCTAGCTGAAAAATACAATAAAGAGGTAATATATCAACATGCAAAATACTAGAATAAAAATACTGATTTATCATTTATTTTTTGGCATGAGAATGAAACGTGCCTTGAAAATAATAAAGATAATAAAATAAAATAATTAAAATAAATAACTATCAACCTCCCCGCAGATACATTATGGTCATTTTGTGCTTTGAGGCAGTAAAATATTTAGAATTTGCTGGAAGATACTAGTTGCAAAGATAATGCCTTGACTCACCTGTGGCAGCGGACAACAGCCCCACCTTTGAAGTGAGACTATGAAGCAGCAGGTAGTGTGGTCAGGGCAGCTGGCGTGGGAGTCGCACGGAACGTCGCTCACCTCCTTCTCTTCTTTCTGCTCCTCCTTGTTCTCTCTCTCCACCTTCTTCTTGTCTTCACCGTTGTCCTTCCCTGTTGTAGGCTCCTCTTTAGTGGGGGCCACAGTAGTAAAGGCAGGTATCTTCTCCAGCATTGGTGCGAACCCCAAGGGGCCGTTGCACTGTGTGCCATCACAAGTAGTGTTAGCAGGACAGCAGTGAAGATGATCCGGGCAGCACACAGCCTGTTGGGAAAAATGAAAAAGAAAGTCACAGTCACAAACATTGATAAGAGCAGAGCCCGTTGCATGCATCATGTGTGTGCAGTGGCCCATGTAGGGTGATGTTTGTTTTTCACAGCCAGATGTCCTCTCAGCCCTTGACTAGCCCTATCATACAGGGAAAACAGGAACTTGTGGTCAGAGCAAACCAAGAAATGAACCTCAATTTAGAAATCACCCGGAAATCGCTTCTGATTGGGAAATTGTTCGGTTGAAAAATGCTTTCAGTTGTCTGGACAACAGAAAAGAGGTAATGCAACATTCTGCAACAATCCTCACCTCAGGCAGAGGACAGCAAGCCCATTCTCCTGTTGTAGTCTTGCAGCAGGTGTTCTGGTCTGGACAGCTGTGGGTTGAGTCACATGGTACGTTACATGTCTCTTCTACGTTCCTGGGGATTGTAGGTACCTTCTTCAGCCACGGCACAGAGCCTGAGTCACCCTCACATGTCTGCTCCGCCAGGTTGCATTTCTTGCCATGTGGGCAACAGTGTATGAAGTCTTCACAACAAACAGCCTGCGGAATATATAAAAGCAAAGAAGCTATTAGTGGAATGGGAAAGTCTTTTATTTTGAAATTTCAAACTTTAAATCCTATGTGTTGAAGGAACATCTTTTTCAAAAATAATGGTGGCCAAAACTATACCTCTGGTAGAGGACAGCATGCCCAGTCACCCTCTTTGGTTTTACAGCATGTGGTTCCATCCTCACAGGCTACAGTTTCATTGCAGGGAACATTATTTCCTATTTAATTAAAATAAATAAACAAATAAAAAGGAAGAAACAATGAAGTCAAAGAAAGTAATGCCACTGGTATCAATTTAGGATACAAAATCCATAGCTGTTTCCAAATTCTATCTATCTATCTATCTATCTATCTATCAACTATTAGATGTCTGATAATAATACGTGTGATAAATGTCTTACCTGTTCCCTTGGTGCTAGGTGACACTACCTCTGTACCAAAAGGATCAACTGTATTCACTGTGGTTAATTCGGGGACTTTTTCTGTAGAAATAAATAAATAAATAAATAAATAAACAACTAAACACACGCACACACACACACACACACACACACACACACACACACAGGACAACCAGCATAATAATATGTATGATAAATGTCACCTTTTGCTTCGGTGCTAGATGACACATCCTCCATACCAAAAGGAGGAACTGTATTCACTGTGGTTAATTCAGGGACTTTTTCTGTTTGATCAGAAACAGCTTTTGCTGTCACTGCACCCTCTGAATATGGGAACACACACAGAACTAAGTACATGAACACACCACACATCCATCTAGACAATGATTTAGCAACACAAGGAAGCAAGCTGAGCTTTAACGAGGAAGCAGAATAAAATCTGACCTTTCTGGTTCTCCCACTCAGCTCTTCTCCTTGCAGGGAGCTTGGCCCACATTGGCATTACTTTTTTGGCTAAGGAAATACATTTGGACTGTTGGACATCACATGTGCTGCCTTCAGGGCAGCAGTGGATCTTATCCTCACAGCACACAGCCTGTTCAGACAAGAGACACACCTAGTGTCACATTATAACCATATGGGATAAGTAGCCATAAGGATACCACAACCTGATAATGGAGCAGAGATGCAAATCCCACATTTGACTTCTTCTTAATTATATAATCTAAGGTACACTATGGAGTAGCATGAGGTTTTAAAACTATTACCATGTTCATGGCGATAATGAAAAGACCTACAGCCAGCTCATACCTTTGGCACAGGGCAGCATCCATAGCTGCCATCTGGATTCTCACAGCAAGTGCTTCCATCTGGACACTCTGACTCTCCATCGGGGCATATCACCACATCAACATGCTCTGTGCAACAAGGACATATTTTTTTTTAAATATATTCAAGCTATGGGAAAAACATTAATCCACTTCTGAGAGTGAGTGCATTAGTCAAACCTTTTTTAATGCAGGAGCGGCTGTCTTCACTGCACTGGTGGCCCTCAGGACAGCAGTGTTTCCCATCAGAGCATGGGATTCCCTGTGTGAGTGATCAGGAAATCATTCAGAACTTAATGGAACATTTCAGTCATTAAATGCTAAAAAATCCACTGTAATTTTGGCTTTTCACAGAAACAAGACCATGCATTCACATTTTTTCATGAAACAAGACTATCAAATGGAATGCTGCTGAAT